>JASDQU010279821.1:1987-14782 GCA_032191745.1 Picea mariana
AATAATACAAATGATCCATTGGAAGCTGGACCAGGAGATGTAGCCCAAGAGAGGGGTGAACTCCTTTATCATTTGTTGTGTTATGTGTTTTCTGTTCATTGATTATGTTGTTGTTTATATGCATCTTGAATGAGTAAATCCTATTTAAGTTGTGTTGCAAAGTTGATCCATTTGCATTTTAACACATAAATTTTACTTGCAAATATTTTCAAGAATACAAGTCTTCTTCATTTTTAGATCAAATATGAGCCCATTTTAATCTTTATGGTATAAAATGCAATACTCCAGTGAGTTGAGAAAACTCAACAGACAGAGTAGTACTTGGGATAGAATTTCTCAAGGATATGGAAGACCAGATGGTCAATATTAAGCATAATTTGAAGGCAACACAAGATAGATAGAAGAGTTATGCATTTAAAAATAGAACAACTAGAGAATTTAAAGTGGGAGAGAATGTGCTTTTGAAAGTGAAGCCCAAGAAGATATCATTGAAGTTGGGTAGTTGTACAAGCTAGCATCCAGATTCTACGGTCCGTTTGAGAGATTGGACAGAATAGGGTCAGTTGCCTACATACTTGCATTACCTACTTCCATGAATGTGCATAATGTATTTCATGTCTCTTAGTTGAAAAAGTATGTACATGATCCTAACCATGTTATTGATTGGAATTTTATTCAGGTGGAGCCAGAAGGAGACTTTCAGGTCCATCCAGTGGGCATATTGGACAAAAAAGTTAAAATGCTCCAGAATCGAGTCACAGAATTGGTAAAAGTTCAGTGGACCTGTTACGGTCCTGAAGATGCTATGCAGGTAGAGTACCCACGATTGTTTGAAGAATTTTGAAATTTTCATTTATATTTTGTATATGCACTAAGCATAGTGCCAAAATAAGGGGGAGGGGAATGTAATACCCCAATTTTGAGACCCCATATTAAATAAAGTATTTTGTTATTTTATGAAAGATCAGACCTCCCAAACAATTAAAAGTGGTTGGAGTGCCTAAGAAAATGTAATGTTGTGATAATTATTAATAATAAAATATATTGTTGGTTGTTAGAAAGACAAGGACAAGAGTTATAGGGGGATATGATTCCACTAGAGAGGGGGATTAAGGGGACAAGTATTTTTATTATATTTTATTTACACATAATTGTTTTAATTGAGAGAAGTGGTTACATGAGCTTCTTAGGGGAAGGCCATGTGGTTATTGATTTCCAAGTAAATATATAAACCCATCTTTGGTTTGTTTGTGGGTTCACACTCTTCATTCTGTTCACTCTTCATTCACTCTTTTACTCATCCATTATTCCTCATTCATTCTTGATCTTGGCTTGGGAAGGAAAAATGAATTTTTGGGAGAGAAGCCATTTTTGGTTGGTTATAGTGATTGTTGGTGTATTGTAGCCATGAATTAATCATTGCATGTCTGATATGCATTGGCNAGAGGGGGATTAAGGGGACAAGTCTTTTTATTATATTTTATTTACACATAATTGTTTTAATTGAGAGAAGTGGTTACATGAGCTTCTTAGGGGAAGGCCATGTGGTTCTTGATTTCCAAGTAAATATATAAACACATCTTTGGTTTGTTTGTGGGTTCACACTCTTCATTCTGTTCACTCTTCATTCACTCTTTTACTCATCCATTATTCCTCATTCATTCTTGATCTTGGCTTGGGAAGGAAAAATGAATTGTTGGGAGAGAAGCCATTTTTGGTTGGTTATAGTGATTGTTGGTGTATTGTAGCCATGAATTAATCATTGCATGTCTGATATGCATTGGCATGTGTTAAGTTTTGTTCACAATTGGAAATCATGAGAGTCCCAACATGGACATTATTGACCAAGTGCACTAGATCCATGGAAATAAGTGGACAGCCAGAGGGACTATGTGGAAGTGAAGGGGGTTCATTGTCTTTGTGTGGTGCGGGTTGGAGAGAAGAGAGTTGGTGTACTTTGTATTGTTGTGTGTTGAGAAACATGTGGGAGATTAAGTATTGACCAGTTTGGGAAGTTGAGTATTGTCCTAGAACCTGTCCTTGTGGATTCATAGCCCTGGATTAGGGGTGACATTATTTTTGAGACTTGGAACAACAGTGTCTATAGTTGGGTGGAATGTACTTGGTCTACAACTAGTTGGTGGTTGAATTTGTTTAATATAAGGGCTCTCTGTCATGGTTTCCTTTGCTTGTATATTTATTTTCGTTGTGTATTTATTATTATCTCTTAATCTCATATTTATAATATGTCTACTTGTTGGTTATTGTTGTGCATGGTATAATATTCATTTATTTTATGTTGTAGCATGAATCTTGATTACTACATCTGAGTCTTTCATGTTTCTTTATTAATTAAATGTTATCAAAATTTGAAATGAGTTTTGAAGTGTGTTTTGGGGTAGTGTGTCTATCCTGTGGTTGGTTGGGTACATTACATTGCTCAAGCATAGTTTGCTTGTCACAAGGAATTGAATCTTCATCGATGGGATTAGAAATATTTCCAATATTCATGTCTCCATTCTATGCTTCAGCACTCAATTATACTAAATCATTCTTTCGTTTATTCATCTCTCCACCACTATTATTAGTCTTATTCAATTTCTTTTTTCCCCACCCTTTTCCAAATCTTAGATAGATTTCTCCAAAACAATGCATTTAGGGCTTGCGGGACTAGCTTCCTTATGAACCAATAGTAAAGGTTTAACTTTGGAAGTGAATATTTGGTATACAACAAACTTCACATCCATTGAATCATCACCTTCTTCACCCTTCTTAAAGGATCTACTCTTACTGGAGGTTTAAATATCATTTGTTGATCTAGGAGGATACAAGAATTCTCACAGAGGTCTAGGAGGATCTGGAATGCTCACAAAGTTCTAGAAGGATTCAAAAAATTTCAAAATTCAGCTATCTCAAATGATCTCTAAAATTCCTTCAATGTGTAGAGCTCGGTGATAGATTTCCAATGGCACAAAAATCGACTCAAACAGAGTTCATATGAAAAAGTTATGAATGGTCAAAGTTTAGGTCAAACTAGGCAAAGTCAAAGTCAAAGGAGTCAAGGTGACACGTGTCACCACTGAAAGTGTGACATGTGGCATGATCGTGCGTTCTTATGGTGCTGAGGTGGAAACAACCCAAGGTGCCCATGGCATATCGTACGCTGACTAGGCAAGTGATGTGGCAAAGCATACAGGTTAAGTGGACCGATCACAAGTTGACAAGTGGCAATGATAGCTCAATGAGAGGTTTCCATGTAGCATCCTCCCATTGGTCATTAATGGGTAAGGTTCATTAAAATTTTGTTGGATCCTAGAGGATCTAACCTGGGTGTCCTGCCAAACAACCCAACGACCTGACCATTGCACCATCACATTTAGTTCTTAACTACATATGGCACCATTTATATTTAAGTTTTTTGAATAGTGTTATTGGCATAAAAACGGTCCAGGGCCTATCCCTCGACCCATTGTAATTATTCATATGGTATGATACGTAACCATAGCCCAGAATACGAGGTGCTAACAACCATACCAATTAAACCATATGTTATATAGTTTGAACATTAAAACCAAAGTCATAATGTATGGCAAGGTCAACAGGATTCGATCTCGTGACCTGCCAAATATTGCGTCAACATTTTAACCGTTATACCATGGGTACCTCTCATTATGGGGGTTTCCCAAACAATACATTTTTTTTTTCCTATTGTTCCATATGGAGGTTAAGGGGCTCGTTCCATATTTAATGGCACATGGACCAAGGCCAAGGATACATAGGTACAGTAAAGTGTCTTGAAGTTCATGTCTGAGGGTAATTAGACTTGGAGGTTGCACCGTAATGCATGCCACGGGATTCCAGCATGGAACTTTATGAACTTTATACTTAGTTTTATCAAAATTTCACAAGAAATTCAATGATGTACAATGTTTTTGAGTTTGAGCAACGCAAAAAAAGGTCATTGTAAAACACAATCATTTGAGCATTAATAAAGAGGTCTCTATTGGAAGCGAACCTAGAGACGTAGCCCAAATTGGGTGAACTTTGTTATCAAACTTATGTATGTGATTTATGTTAACACTCTGTAATTTTTCTAAGGCTGTGGAGGCAATCAAGGAGGTAACATCAAACCGCTTGGAGTCTTGGATATAGCCCCCCAAGACTCAGAGAGGTATCTCTCTATCTGATCTAGATTTGTTTAGATTAGAATGCTAGGCTAGTTATGATAGATTTAAGTTTTTGGTTTTTTAAATGTTTGGGTTTGGACAACAAAAGAGGGCCAGTGGGAAATGGATTCAAAGAGGCTCACAATAACTGGTTGTGAAGCAGGAAGATCTCATAAGCAATATAGATGCACCTTTCTTAGACATAAGGTTTGTTGTTGTAGTTATAGGCCGAATGAGAAGAAAAATCCATTGCAATTAGGCATACAAGATGAATCTAAGAGCAGTTTTGGAGGGAAAGGATGACAAGCATCCTAAGAACTTATGAAAAAGAGAGTCATACCAAACGAATTCTATTTCATCTTATCTCTGCTCAACATGTTGAATATAAACACATTAAAGAGATGAAAATACAAAGAAATAACAATCACATAAGGAAAATAACAGACTAGGAACATTCATCATAGGAATCTGTGAAGTGCATCGTCTCTGACTAAGATCGGAAGAGCGTCAGAGACGATGNAATCACATAAGGAAAATAACAGACTAGGAACATTCATCATAGGAATCTGTGAAGTATTGACGCAGACGCAAGATGCACTCTACGTCCGCTCACAGGATCAATCAATCATCTCATGCGAGCTGAATTAGCTCTTCCGATTCCCTACTGGAATCTCTGTTGAAAACCTGATTCACAGGTCCTTATCCTTCCTCACGACCTTATGTACTCTGGCTGTTGCCCTTTCCTTAACAGGGAAAATATACTATCGGGCTTCCGGGTTTCTTGTTTCCCGATGTCGATATTTCCTGTACTTTCAAACTCCTAAAATCCAATCTCCTAATACACGCCTTTACTTCCCTAGCCTCCCTGGATATGCCTGTAGTCCACGCGACCTCCTCTTATATGACCGTAGTCATACTCCTTGTCAGGATTCAGGGTTTCATGACCCTTGATGTCATGAACCTCTATCCTCACGATCTTTCGATCTCCGATGAGCCAATTCCCCATTTTTTTCCCTTAGCCCCTTCTGGCTAGACACTTGGCCCACGTGACCACTATATCACAAGACCACATCCTTGTCTCCTATCGGGGTTTCGGACATCGCAATGTTGAAATGCATAAACCCCATGTCCACGGGATTCCTGATATCCTGATATCCGATATGACGTCAACTAACAATCCCTGTCTGCATTTAGCACGATCAACGGTCGTGATTGCCTATGAAACCAACGGTTCTGGATCTCCCTTGAGACTTCAGGGTTTCAAATTCCCAGATGAATTTTCCCTCGAGACTTCCGATCCCTCGAATCCCGATTCTCTACTATGTTGACAGCTAGCCCCAAATGGCACTTCCCTCCTTGTTGGGGTTTCGGACTTCGCGATTCTGAAATGCATGGACTTCTTGTCCACGGAATCCACGATTTCTCGATTCCCAAAATGACGATGGATGAACTTCCTTTCGGGAAATCTCCTGAGTACTCTAATCTCCTCCATGCGTCCTCCTATGATGGATGGTCTTGATCACTTCTCTTTGTTTCGGAGTTTTCAATGCTCCGATGACAGAGATCCTCTGTCAACTCAAAACCCCGGTAGTCGATATACCGACGGGTCGCTCGATCTCCTCCACGTGTATCCTCAAACAGACGGTCCAGATCGTTCCCGGGACTTCCCCATGGAAATTCCCGATCTCATGTCATCGTGACTCCAGATTTCACGAATGTCGATATCCCGATGGCTATGCCACTCATCGGGACTTTCAACCTCCTATTCATGAAGCTTAAACTCTATGCACCTCCTATCAGATCTGACGGCTAACAGGTAATTGGATCAAGATCCCACGGTCTAGATCAGTTCTTCTATGCGTTCCTCCTGCTACTCCCTGGATGTGGAAACCAACGGTCCAGATCTCTTCCTCCCGTCGATCTGACGGTTGCTGTGCTCCCTCCTGAGCTTGCGCACTTTCTTCCGGTGATTGGGAGAATTTCAAGTTCTCAAAGGCCTCGACCTTTATCTGTTTCCTCTTGCGAGCTCTCGACTTTAAGCTCTGCCTTCGTTCTCCACGATGTTATTCCTCTTGAGCTTTTATAGACTCTGAACTCCTCCAAAGAGTTCTTCAACCTCTACACTCCTTGCAGCCTCGACTCTGTGCACCGAAAGCACTGTCCCTTCTGAGCTTCTGTGCCCAAATCCTCAAGGGATTATATGACTCCTACGCCTCTACAGAGTCTTTACGCACACACAGTGTTGTCTCTCCTGAGATTCTCACACACTCATACCCCTAAGGGATTTTATCCTTCTTCCTTTCTCCTGCATATGGAGAATGTAATTCCCTCCTGGCTATCCTCTGCCTCAAGCAACCTCTTACTGAGTCTGCAGGGTCTTCATCAACCCTATGAAGATCCCTCAGTGGATTCTTCCTTCAAAATACAAAACTCAAAGAGTTATCTTCTCTTTTGTGCTTGTCTACACAATGTCTCACTGCCCTCCGGGCAGAGTATCTTCTCCCAGAACATTCAACAGTCATGTCCTCCTGTGCACCTATGCACTCGCTCAATGCCCATCTGGCAGAGCTCTCAAAATCCTCAGTGATTTTGTTTCTTCCTGAACTCATAGCAGATTTCTTCCTCTGTACACCGTTGTGCATGCGCTCAATGCCCACTTGGCAGAGTTTCACAAAACTCCTCAGATCTTTTGTCTACAACTGTGTTTTCCTCCACAGCCTTGCCTCCAAGGTGTTCAGCAACCTTGAGTTCTTAATTGAGTTTTTGACTCCAGTTCTTGTGCCACAGCACATCTTTGTCTGAACCCGCATAATTCAGAAGTGCTTCACTGCACTGGTATTCAGAGACCGCAGTACTCTGTCACGCCCTCCTGGCATGAAACCACAAAGAACCTCAAACCTGAAAATCAAACACTCTCCTGCAAATGAAAACCTACAACATACATCTACAACATATATAAAGAACACTCACAGACATTCATTTAACACACAGTAATGCAGGAAAAACTGCTCTTTGTATTAAATATGGAAAATGCCTGTATTTAAAAGGTGTTCCTGAGCACGGCCTATAACAAGGTCTCATCTCCTTCTCTTCTTCTCTTTACTCATAGACTTCCTCCTATCTCAACTGCTCACACACACCCTCACAAAATGAGATACAAAATCTCTTCTACCTGAGGGGGCTCTTCGAGCTCTTCCCTCCAACCTACCTACCCTATTCAATTGCATTGAATGGGCTGTCTAGTCCACTATCTGGATCTAGATCTCATCCCTACAAATATTAAAGGCAAATCTTATCTACAGCCTACGAAAAGGCATGGCTTCACATCTCACCAACTTAAACATTAAATTACAATCAATTCCAATTTTAAATGAGGACTGCGCCTCTCTTCAGCTTTGAATGTGTGTGCTTGACGTGGCTAGTTGGCTAGCTGGCTGATGTGGAGGGATGCTCCTGCATCATACTCCTTAGCTGAAAAATTCATTAGCTCTTGCTCATGAGCTTCCCATCTCTGATGTTGAAATCCTCCTAGATCCAAAATCATCCTCTGGAGTTGTTCATCTGCTCCATTTCCCTACTGCTGTTGCTGCTGCTTCCGTGTTGCTGCCACTGTTGCTTATTCCTTTCTGCTCAGCTTCTCCTTGATGGAAGTTTCTGCTGACCTCAACATCAGCCTTCTGATCTCCTCGATCACTTTGTCTAGCTGCTCCAGTGGCTGGTCTTGTTTTTGTAGTCTCCCTAGCTACAAAAATTTTCTGCAATTGGGTAGATCATCATGATCTCCCATGCTTTCTTCTTCATCTACTACCAACTTCACCTGTTGGATGTGCACACCTTGCACTATTACCCTTCTCTCCGGGGCTTCAATTTGTTCCCACAGATCAGCAAAGCAAATGATGTCTGCTTCTTCTTCTTCTTCTGTTGCAAACTCCCATGTTGTAGTCTTTTCAGTCTCCTGGCTGAAAATACCGAGCCATTCCTCAGAATGCTCATCATCCTCTTCTACTTCTTCTACTGTCAGCTTCGGTGCTACAGATTCTTTAGCTTCCTGGTTGAATGCATTAAGACACTCCTCTGAATGCTCATTTTCTTCTTCGTCTGCTTCTGCTTGGGCAGTCTCAAACACCTACTCCAATTCCTCCTTGACAGTCTCAGCTGACTGTTCTTCTGTTGTTGTTGCACCTCCAACACAGATTTCTGCCTCTTCCTAGGCAAGTGGTAGGAATATCTTGATTCCCCCAATCATCATAAGGCTTCTCAGATCCTCCTCTTCTGTCAGCTACACATGCTGATCTAAATTCATTTCTAAGCTCACCTGCTCTGTCAGCTCCTCTGGCTGATCCCAACTCATCTTCTCATCCTTGCCCACCTGGCAATATGGGATTCTTCTACTACCTTCCTAGCAGTCCATGGAATCAACTAATTCCATCTCTATGTCCTTGCCCACCTGACAAACTGGAAACCTTTCGCTGCCCTCCTAACAGTTTGTGAGATCCTGTAGCGACCTCATATCATTGCCCAGCTGGAAATGTGAAATTCCTTGGATGTCCTCGTGACAGTCCCTAAGATCTTCAGTTGATCTCAACTCCTTTCCCACCTGGCAGTTCTTGAGATATCCAGTTGATCCCAATTCACTCTCCACATCATTGAGACCTCTCCCAGTCTCTGGCTCACGCATCTGAACCATTTCTTCTTCTGGTTCATTGAGGTTTTCAGCATACCTCAACCATCCTTTCAACAGCCTACACTGTCTCCTGACCATCGACTCTTTGACTGGCCATTTTACCTTCAGCTTCTTCATGGGCCATTCATACACCCATCTCAGCTTTGCTTTCTGCCGCATTCGCAGTTCGAGATTTTCTATGTCTGCCCTTATTTCAGCGAGCTCTTTATCCATTTCTGCAAGCTTTTCTGCTTTTCTCTTCCTCCAATCATGCATATGGTCTTCAGTAACCATGGTGTTGTCTCTGTCTTCTTTCCTAGAAAACCTATTGCTGTCACTCCGCACTAAGAGTGTTTCCAGCTTCATCCTACAGTCCTCCTAAATTTTTTCTTGATTGTTACCTACCTGCAAACAATCACCACAGAGTCTCCAGCAACCCTGTCTTCCTTTACCTTCTCCCTCTGCTTGAAATATACAAACAGAGTTCTAGCTCTGATACCAGTTGACGTGTATCAGAGTGCTTTCCTCCTCTGGCTTCCCTTTCCTTCTCCCTCTGCTTGAAATATACAAATAGATTCCTAGCTCTAATACCACTTGACGCAGACGCAAGACGCACTCTACGTCCGCTCATAAGATCGATCAATCATCTCATGTGAGCCAAATTATCTCTTCTGATTCCCTGCTGGAATCTCTGTTGAAAACCCGATCCACAATTCCTTATCCTTCCTCACAGCCTTCTGTACTCCGGCTGCTGCCCTTTCCTTAACAGGAAAAATATACTATCGGGCTTTAGGGTTTCTTGTTTCCTGATGTCGAGAGTTCCTGTACTTTTGAACTCCTGAACTCTGATCTCCCGATACGTGCCTTTGTTGCCTTAGCCTCCATGGTTATGCCTGTAGTCCACGCAACCTCCTCTTATATGACCGCAGTCATACTCCTTGTCGAGATTCGGGGTTTCGCGACCCTTGATGTCATGAACCTCTATCCTCGTGATCTCCCAATCTCCGATGAGTCAATTCCCCGTTTTTGGCCCTTAGCCCCTTCTGGCTAGACTCTTGGCCCATGTGACCACTATCTCACAAGACTACAACCTTGTCTCCTATCAGGGTTTCGGACATCGCAATGTCGAAATGCATAAACCCCGTGTCCACGAGATTCCTGATATCCCGATCTCTAATATGACATCAGCTAACAATCCCTGTCTGCCATTAGCATGATCAATGGTCGTGATCTCCTATGAAACCAATGGTTCCGGATCTCCCTCGGGACTTCAGGGTTTCAAATGCCCAGATGCATTTGCCCTCAGAACTGTCAATCCCTCGAATCCTTATTCTCTGCTATGCTGACAGCTAGCCCCAAATGGTACTTCTCTCCTTGTCGAGGTTTCGAACTTCGCGATTCTGAAACGCATGGACTTCTTGTCCACGGAATCCACGATTTCCCAATTCCTGAAATGTCAATGGACAACCTTCCTTTCGAGAAATCTCTCGAGTACTCTGATCTCCTCCACATGTCCTCCTATGATGGATGGTCCCGATCACTTCTCTTTGTTTCAGAGTTTTCAATGCTCTGATGAAAGAGATCCTCTGTCAACTCAAAACCCTGGTAGCTGATATACCGACTGGTCGCTCGATCTCCACCATGTGTATCCTCAAACGGATGGTCCAGATCGTTCCCAGGACTTCCCCATGGAAATTCTTGATCTCATATCATCGTGACTCCCGATTTCACGAATTTCGATATCTCGATGGCTACACCACTCGTCGGGACTTTCAACCTCTTGTTCACGAAGCTTAAACTCCATGCACCTCCTATCAGATCTGACGGCTGACGGGTAATTGGATCAAGATCCCACGGTCTAGATCAGTTCTTCTATGCGTTCCTCCTGCTGCTCCCTGGACGTGGAAACCAATGGTCCAGATCTCTTCCTCCCGTCGATCTGACGGCTGCTGTGCTCCCTCCTAAGCTTGCGCACTTTCTTCCGATGCTTGGGAGAATTTCAAGTTCTCAAAGGCCTCGACCTTTATCTGTTTCCTCCTGCAAGCTCTCAACTTTAAGCCTCGCTTGTGTTCTCCATGAATTTATTCCTCCTGAGATTTTATAGACTCTAAACTCCTCCAAAGAGTNTCGACTCTGTGCACCGAAAGCACTGTCCCTCCTGAGCTTCTGCACCTGAATCCTCAAGGGACTCTATGACTCCTATGCCTCTGCAGAGTCTTTACGCACACACAGTGTTGTCTCTCCTGAGCTTCTCACACGCTAAGACCCCTAAGGGATTTTATCCTTCTTCCTTTCTCTTGCAGATGGAGAATGTAATGCCCTCCTGGCTATCCTCTGCCTCAAGCAACCTCTTGCTGAGTCTGCAGGGTGTTCAGCAACCCTGTGAAGATCCCTCAGTGGATTCTTCCTTCAAAATACAAAAGTCAAAGAGTTCTCTTCTCTTTTGTGCCTATCTACACAATGTCTCACTGCCCTCCTGGGAGAGTATCTTCGCCCAGAACGTTCAGCAATCCTTTCCTCCTGTGCACCTATGCACTCGCTCAATGCCCATTTGGCAGAGCTCTCAGAATCCTCAGTGATTATGTTTCTTCTTGAACTCACAGCAGAGTTCTTCCTCTGTACACCGTTGTGCATGCACTCAATGCCCACTTGGCAGAGCTTCACAGAACTCCTCAGAGATTCTATCTACAACTGTGTTTTCCTCCACAACCTTGCCTCCAAGGTGTTCAGCAACCTTGAGGTCTTTACTGAGTTGTTGACTCCAGTTCTTGTGTCGCAGCACATCTTTGTCTGAACCCGCAGAATTCAGAAGTGCTTCAATGCACTAGTATTCAAAGACCACAGTATGTTGTCACGCCCACCTGGCATGAAACCACAAAGAACCTCAAACCTGGAAATCAAACACTCTCCTACAAATGCAAACCTACAGCATACATCTACAACATATATAAAGAACACTCACAGACATTCATTTAACACACAGTAATGCAGGAAAAACTGCTCTTTGTATTAAATATGGCAAACGCCTGTATTTACAAGGTGTTCTTGAGCACGGCCTGTAACAAGGTCTTGGCTCCTTCTCTTATGCTCTCTACTCACAGACTTCCTCTTATCTTAACTGCTCACACACACCCTCACAAAATGAGATACGAAATCTCTTTTACCTGAGGGGGCTCTTCGAGCTCTTCCCTCCAACCTACCTACCCTATTCAATTGCATTGAATGGATTGTCTAGTCCGCTATCCAGATCTAGATCTCATCCCTACAAATATTAAAGGCCGATCTTATCTACAGCCTGTGCAAAGGCATGGCTTCACAACTCACCAGCTTAAGCATTAAATTACAATCAATTCCAATTTTAAATGAGGATTGTGCCTCTCTTCATCTTTGAATGCGTGCGCTTGACGTGGCTGGCTGGCTGGATGGCTGACGTGGAGGGATGCCCCTGCATCAAGTATTCAAATTTATATTCATTCTTTGAACAGATTTATTGAACTCCAAACCAAATATGAAACAGAAAAAGGGGCCTCCTTGGACCTCCCAAGTTTTTTTTTCTTCATTATTCCCCAATAGTTTAAATAAAATTACAATTTTAAACTGCCCCTAATTCATAGGAAACAATAATAAATGAATAATTCTAAATAAAATCGAATCCCTAGAAAAATCATTGCAATGTGGCTCGAATGCTAATGCTAGAATTGTTGGACACACCTACCACACTTAGAGGGGGGGTGAATGAGTGTGGGGCTCTTTTTCCCAAAACCTCCCTCTTGCACAAAAAATCATCAATTAGCATTCAAAATTTATTCATTACCCAATGTTGTCATTTATAACCAGTTAGATGTGAGCACATATCAGCAACATATATCAGCAATATATCATCAACAAGTCATCACCACAATGAACACAAAGAACACAAGATGTATGTAGAATTTTCTTTTTATTATGGACTACAATCCTTGGGGT
>JASDQU010279825.1:0-14782 GCA_032191745.1 Picea mariana
TCCAGGTCTGTCTCATAGAGTTGGGGCCATCCAGAGGTCTCATGGCCGCAAGAGTCTAGCACTGTGGTGAGTGTCGCGACTGGTGATCTGCTGAGGCAATCAGCGACGCGGTTGGTGCTTCTTGTTTTATACTTGATGTTGAGGTGGAATTGCTGCAAGTATGTGGACCACTTTTGATGGCAGTCATTCTGCAATTTTCCTTGTGTCTGCATGAACTGCAGTGGCTTATGATCAGTGTGGATGACTGTCTCCCTCCCAAGCATGTAATGTCTCCACTGGCGACAGGCTTGCACAATGGAGTACATTTCTTTGTCGTAAGTAGGGTACTTACGGACAGCATCTGATAGTGTCTCATTATGATAGGCCACCGGGTGGTCGTGCTGCGTAAGAACAGCACCCACAACATAGTCTGAAGCATCAGTCTCAATCTCAAAGGGTTGTTGCAGGTCTGGTAGTGAAAGTACTGGGGCTGAGCACAAGCGTTGCTTCAAAGCATCGAATGCTTGTTGTTGGGGTCGGCCCCACGCAAATTTCGCCTTACCATCACACCTGGTTATTTGGCTGAGGGCCCATGCAATATGGGAGAATCCCAACACAAACCTGCGGTAGAAATTGGCAAGGCCCAAGAAGCTCCGAAGCTCAGTGAGTGTGGTTGGGGCTGGCCAGTCACGGATGACTTGGATCTTGGCTAGATCCACATGTACACCATGTTGATCAATGATGTAACCTAGGTAATGGACTCTGTCCATGCTAAAGGAGCATTTTTCCAAGTTGGCGTATAGCTTGTGCTGTCACAGGGTGTGCAGAACCTGTTGAATATGCTGCAAGTGTTTGGCCCAAGTCTTGTTGTAAATGAGAATGTCATCCAGATACACCACTACAAAAGTATTGGTGAATGGTCGCAGGATATCGTCCATCATCCTTATGAAAGTGGCTGGAGCATTTGTCAGACCAAAGGGCATGACCAACCATTCAAAAAGGCCTTCCTTTGACTTGAAGGCGGTCTTCCATACCTCTGTTTGTTCTATCGAGACCTGGTGGTAGCCAGACTTCAGATCAATCTTACTGAAGTATTTGGCCATCATGAGTTGATCAAGGAGGTCATCGATTCGGGGAATCAGGTACTGGTTTCTGATTGTGATTTTATTCAGAGCTCGGTAATCAATGCAAAGTCGCCAGGTTCCATCTTTCTTTTGTACCAGCACGATTGGGCTCCCGCAAGGTGATGAGCTGGGACAGATGTGCCCTTTATGGAGCAATTCTTGGATCTGTCGCTTGATCTCCTCATTCTCCAACAAAGAGCATCGAAACACTGGCCCATTGGGCAGTGGTGCGACGAGGGTTAGATCGATGGGGTGCTTGCCCTGGCATTGTAGAGGTACCCCGGTAGGTGAGGAGAAGATATCCGATTATTCTTCCACAACCTCATCTACTTGCTTCTACTGTGTGGAGAGGTCGGCCGCAGAGACCTTGGATGTGGCTATGATCTTTCTCTCATTCCGAGAGCGAATTACGAAGAAGACAAACTTCCTCGTCTGAGAGATGACCTTCCTGCATTGCTTAGCAGAGATCAAGAAAATAGCACTAGCTGGGATAGCCTCGGGTATCTTGTACAATTTCCTGTTCAAAGTAATAATAACAATACGAGGCCTAGACTCATATACAGCATGACGTTTCCATAAATAAGGTTGTCCCAAAAGAACATCACAAACTTCAAGAGGAGCAACATCACACAATACCTCGTCTTTGAAGGGCTTGATGTCATACGACAGTCAACACTGTTGGCCGACGCGGAGATCGCTTCCTTGGCGAAGCCATCCAATGGTGTAGGATAGTGGGTGCGGCGTTGTCGGCAGGGCCAGCCGCTTGACAACCTTTGCTGAGATGAGGTTCTTCTAGCTACCACTATCAACGTTGAAGTGCAGCGGGGTGCCTTTTAACCACATCTGTGAATGGAAGAGGCGCTCTCCTTCTTCTGGCTCGTCTGGTTCACCATGTTGGAGCTTGGTGGTAGCAACGGTGGCACTGGGTTCCGCGTCAATGATCCGTCTTCCCCTTTCTGGTTCTGACTCAGAGTCAGAACCTGCATTTGATTCAGAGGCTTTCAGTTCAGCCACCAGCGACTACTTTGAGCGGCAGCCAGCAGTGTTATGCCAAGGGCTCTTATGGAAGTTACACCACTTCCCGGTATCTTTCTTTGTCTTTTCGGTGTCCTTCTTTGCTTGCGCCTTGGACTGGTTGTCCTGATACTGTCGATCTTTGCTCTGTCCTTTGTTCTGTGGGTTGGGGCCGCCCTTTCCTGGCTTTTGTTGTGAGGGGTTCCTCGACCCAAATTGTCGCGTCTTTTGTTTGAGCTTCTGTTAGATTTTGATGGCATATCGATAGGCTGGGCCCAAGGATGAGATGTCCAGAAATTCCATTTCGGTCTGGATGTATCTATGCAGAGCACCACGATACTTGAACACCAGATGTCGCTCTGAATCTTTGATACCCAGCTTGGTGCGCAAGGTATGGAAGATATTTGTGAAATCTGGCACTGCTTGGTCTCTTTCTTGCCGCAGTGTGGTCCATTTGGTATACAAGTTGTCATAACTTCCGACATGGTAATATTGTTCCTTAATAGCATCCCTAAAAAATTCCCAGGTGGCCATGACTGTAAATAATGAGGGTTCCTTTGTTTCCTTTTGCTCACAGAAAGTTTCCCACCAATCTTTGACATGGGGAACGGCTTTGAGGAGCGCAAAAGTAATATTTTCTCTATTCAAAAAGTTATGGACAGAAAAATACCCTTCTAGTAGATTCAACCACTTGTCTACAGCAACTACGTCTATCTGACCTTCAAATATAAGAATATCGAAATTTATTTGTACCTTGAAGGGGGCGGTGCCTCTGCTCGAAGAAGATGAGTCGCATGTTGGTAGCCGCCGAAGAATTTGCACGAAATTATCCATCATCTCGTTCCTCTATTGCATGAGGGCTTCCTCAATCAACAGTTTGAAAGGATCTCCTATCCCGTCATCTTTCTTTTCTCCTTCCATGAGAGGTCGCTTGGGCGTGCGAGAGCTTTTGTCCTTAAGAGAAACAAGCTTGACACCCAACTCTTTGTACTCCGACCTCATTGGGGACATGCATTAAGACGACAAGGAGCAGACCGCTCTGATACCACTGATTCGGATTTATGAGCAAAACAAAATGACTACAGATTACTACCAGATGCTTAACACAGAATAACAAAGATACAGTAAAACTGGTTTTCTATTCAATAAGAAAATAAGCTGAAACTGTAAAATGCAGTGGAAAACAAGCTTGCTGGAATGGTGGTGGCTTATCTCTGAGAAGAGATGTGACAGCGGCGCTCATTCGCAAGAAGATGATTACAATGAGGCTCTCAAGGCCTTTTTACAATAAACAGGAGTTTCAAAAACCCTAAACATCCAAAAACCTAACCCTAGGAGATGAAGCGCCAAAAGTCATGTGGGCCCCATTTGGGTAAGTCAGTACATCAACTTCCCGGGGTCGTAACTTTTGCATACGATCTCCGTTTTAGGCGTATGATAGCCCATTGGAAAGATCTATCCAAGGACTACAACAGTTGCACAAAATTTCATAATGAACTTTTGCAACCGCAACATACCCCAAAAAACATCGTTTAGAGCCTCAAAACGGCTCCGGAAGTTCCGGACCCGAAAAACTGCTAAAAATAGTAAATTATCAAAATGGCTATAAAGTTGTTTTGAGCCAGCTGGAAAAGGTGGGTGGCCACATATATCCACCTGGATCATGTGATGAGTGTTGAACTTTTACTATGCTAGGCTCAAGCATGAGGTATATTTCAATTTTAGCTTTTACTTGAACCATAGACAAATGCAGCTACACCATTAACAATTGTTGCAATAACCAAGATCACAAGAAGAAATACCATGCACAAGAACACAAGAAATATCATGGGAAACCCTTCTCAACAAGGGAAGAAAATTGTGGTGAACCAAGCCGGTTCACTATGTAAATATCCAATATAAATAGGACACTACACAATAATCCATTAAGGATAGTAAATAAATTAAATAATAAATGTATAAGAATATGAATAAGATGATATAATGAGGATGAGGGCTTCTATATATATATACCCACACAGGGGTGCCCTTCCATAAGAGACATGACCTTTCATATGTCATGCCTCTTCATAATTAATTATTAATCATTAGTTATTTATATTATTAATTATTACATATTTATATGTACTTTTATGTTCATAACATTGCTTTGCCCTTAAAAATGCTTTGTCCTCAAAGCATACTTATGGAAGACTTATCTCTTGCTCTAGCTTGTAATATTATGTCATGATTCTTCATTCTTGAACTAGTGGTTGTTGAGGACTTGAGTCGATGGGATCTTCTAATCGCTGAGTAGCACTGTCAAATTGTAAAAGAGTCGGCCCACTCTAATTCGATCTTCTGCGAAACTGAGTGTTTATTGGGTTCTCGTCTTGAATAATATTGATATTCTGATTGGTTAAAACTTAATATATTTGCTCTTATGATTTGGATGTCGATAGGGATTTCTTATAACATTACTTTCTCTTATCATACTTGCAGCATTTTCTTCTTTTAACTTCGATATATGATTTTCTTCATGTGCCGATGTTGCTTTGTTAATGGCTAAATTTTGATTAGTAAGTATATTTGGAGCTTCCATCGTTTGTACTTCGACATTTGACGTTATCTTTTTTTTAGTTGATTTTCCAACTTCTTGAGCAGTACTTTCTTCATTACCTGATTTGTTGATATCTTTAATGTCTGGATTTTCAAGTTGTTCTTCTTTCAATTTTTTTATTTGTTCTAGTAGCTCCTAATTAAGGTTCTTCAAACGAGAATTTTCTTCTTCTTTCTTTGAGAGGTTCTTCTTCAATTCCTTTTCGGGATCCTCCTTTTCTTGTTCCAACTTCGAATCACATTGTTTTTTTTTCCTTGACTTCTTGATCTATGTAAGTAATTTTTGACTGTGGTCTTTTAAGCAAGAAATTTCTTCGTTTTTGTCTGCAATAACTTCGTCAAATTCTTTTTGCATCCTTTGCATTGCTTTTTTATTTTCTTGACGTATTATTTCTGAGATAACGTTAAAGTCTTCTGCTTTTACGAACTCTGGCTCCGAGGTAGTGTCTTGTAATGTTATCATCTTCTCCTTATAAAGGAATGTCACAAACTTTTTCTCCATGTTAAATATGAAGGTACCGAGACTTTTAAACCAGGGTAACCCGATGACGATGTCAACTTCTTCTTGATACATAGTTGTAACATAGAATTGAGATATATATTGATATTCATCAATCATCACTTGTAACTCCTTAATTTGAAAAATATCCTTCTTTCCACTTATTTTCTGCTTTGGAATTAATAATTGATTTGTCAAATCAATATTAATGTAATTTTCATTATAGTGCAAGCTAATAACAATGTTTACCTCTCTTCCTTAAATATTTCCCTTTAATGTCGAAAACTCGTAACATACAGTCAGACAACCTTCATAAGTAAATCTCCCTTTCATCATTTTAGAATTGTCTATTTTTTAATAATCCCTTATCACTTCTTTCTTCTTTATTTATTTATATAAAAAGTTTATATATAAGCAATTGTGTATTCTTCGCTTTATATTTTGAGTAGACCCTTGATGATTTACTTCACTTTAATGTAAGATATATTCCTTATGCTTTATAATTTTTTCACCTTCCACTTTATAATACTCTTTTTATACCTTTTCTTAACTCTCACTAGACAAAAAATTATATATATATATATATATATATATATATATATATATATATATATATATATNTTCACTTTAAAGTAATTTAATACTTATTTTAACTTTTAATATCTTTATACCTTAGCTTGACTTTAATACTCGATACTTCCCCCTTGATTATTTGAGTTATTCTCTTCTAATTTTCACCCAACTACCCTTTTAATTTAGAAAGGATATGATGCATCGTATGGCTTATGATCCTTTTTAATTATTCGGCCCCTGCTTACGAGGATGGCACGATTCCCCTTTGGTAGTTTATGGTGGTGGTTGTGAACAATAAACTCAGAACTCGTGGCAATGGTCCAACGATTAAGCGATGCGATCTCTAGGCATTATCTTTGTTTGTCAAGGAGTTTTCTAAACCGAAGGACTATATATGAATGGCGGCTTTACCTCTGGAATACTCTTTCCTATCTTACAATAATTCAAGATTTTTCCCTCGATGACGAGGATTGCGAACTTTCACGATGGATTGATGTTATATCGGACAACACTATTATTCAGTTCCGTGCGGCTTGAATCTTTAAATTTTTAGTGGACTGTTGAGTGTCCCGTGCTCAACGGTTCTACAAACGGAGTGGTCACAGAGCAATCCCTTTGGACAGTAGCTAGATAGCAAAGCGATGGTGACTTAATGCGTGTATATGTGGTTATTGCTTCGAATTCGTCACTTTTATTTACCGGCCCAATGTATATCCCCTTTAATTCGATCCATATTGTGATTGCTGGAACAATATTGGTTGGACTGTGATATCTAAATAATTGTTCCCAAAACTTAATGTTGGCTACACTTATATTTCAGATTGGCGGCTAACCTAAATGCAATTGCTTTTTTTAATTTTTTTTATCACTATTAGCATTGATTGGTCTTCACGAACTTTGAACTTAATGTATGGTGGTAAAACCTCACTTGCAGTAGAATAATTCTTCTTCAACGGAATTCTAAAATTTTAATGGTCAAAATCCCTTTAACAGAACTTTTGAATTTTATTTGATTTTTTTTTTCAACAAAAAGTGAGGACCTAAAAACTGCAGCGGAATCACCCGTTTTTTCTTCAACGGAGAATGGCCAAAGGCCTGCTGTGGTCAAAGACCCGGAGTTCCATGAACTCTCAAAATTTTAGTGGCCAAGGGCCTATAGGTATGTTGCCAAAGGCACGAATTTTGACCAAGGTCTAGTGGCCAAAAGCCAAGATCAAACTAGGTCTGGTAAAGAGATTGGCCAAAGGCCGGGATCAGAAAAACGAAGCTCTGATACCACTGTGGTGAACCAAACCAGTTCACTATGTAAATATCCAATATAAATAGGACAATACGCAATAATCCATTAAGGATAGTAAATATATTAAATAATAAATGTATAAGAATATGAATAAGATGATATAATGAGGATAAGGGCTTCTATATATATATACCCACACACGGGTGTCCTTTCATAAGAGACATGACCTTTCATATGTCATACCTCTTCATAATTAATTATTAATCATTAGTTATTTATATTATTAATTATTACATATTTATATGTATTTTTATGTTCATAACAAAATTCCAGCAATCCTTTGCTATATTCTCAAGAGATAGACCTAGCACACAAAAGGGTGCTCTCAAAAACCAAGAAGGCTAGCGCCCAAGAGAGGTGTGCACTTCAGCCCTAGAACTTGTACTTGCTGAAATTTCCAAAATCACATGTGTTGTGTTTCCTCAATGGGGAAATCACCTTTATTTATATTAGACTGAACACATCAAAAGTGGTGTCTATTGGCACAAAAGGGTCAACTTCAATAACTCAGAATATAATTAATAATTACAAAATTAATTATCTTTTACATTAATTATCTTTCACTTTATGGTGGGGTCGACATGTACCCTTTACATCACAATTAGGGTTACAGGTAAATCTAACTCTTAGACAATATAGCAAGGGATCTCACACACCCACTAGAACTCAGCCACTAGGGGCACGTCCACCTGTGCTCAGCCACAGGGACGTCCAACTCAACAGATCTCTATCTCACTGAGTCTAACAGGGGAATCATCTGGGCACACACTCACTAGTGCTCAGCCACTAGGATCACGTCCACCTGTGTTTAGCCACAGGAACATCCTACTCAACAGATATCTATCTCACTGTCACAGGAGAATCATCTGGAGTATCACATCGTCTCAACTCTCTACACAGAGGAGAACAGTAAACCCATCACATGGGTTCCTTCACCCCTCATAGGGGTACACATCGTTTCATCTCAAACGACACACCCATCTCATGGGCATCTTCCCTTCTCAGGGGCACACAACGTTCCATCTCCATCTCAAGAGAACGACACACCCAACTCATGGGCATCTTCCCTACACAGGGGCACACAGCGTTCCATCTCCGTCTCAAAGAGGAATGACACACCCATCTCATGGGCACACCCAACTCATGGGCTCTCTCACAGGCCGACTCACTCAGTCTATGTCCTGGAGGATGTCTCACGCATCTGTAATCATCAACACTCCCTCTCAACTAGTGAGGCATTCTGCACCGAGCCAAGTCTCTCACAGAAGTACTCGAACTTCATCTTGGTTGTAATCATCAACACTCCCTCTCAGCTAGGGAGGTATTCTCCACCAACACAAGTTTCTCACGAAAGTACTCAAACTTTGTCTTGGCAAGCGGTTTGGTGAAGATATCTGCATTCTTCTCATGTGTAGGAAGGTAGTGCACGTGTACTACTTTCCTCTATACCATGTCTCTGATATAATGATATTTTATCTCAATGTGTTTCGATCTATCGTGAAACATAGGGTTCTCAAAGAGCTTCACATTTTATCTCAATGTGTTTCGATCTATCGTGAAACATAGGGTTCTCAGAGAGCTTCACACAGCTCTGGTTATCACAATGAATAATGGTAGGATCCATCTTATGATGAAATAAATCCGTCAGGAGCTAGCGAAGCCACACTGCTTCGCGGACTGCCACACTACTTCGTGGACTGCCACACTCAATGTTATATACTCTGCTTCTGTAGTATTCAAGGCCACAGAGCTTTGTTTCTTGCTGCACCAGGAAACCATGGCAAACTCCAAGGTAAAACAACAACTGGATGTGCTCTTTCGGTCCACTACACTCCCTGCCCAATCTACATTGGTATATCCCTGCAAGTTCAAGTCTACACTGGACGCATATCTCAGGCCATATCCAACTGTGCCTCATAGATATCTCAATACATGCTTCGCTGCTATCCAGTGAGTCTGTCTCGGCTAACTCATGAACTGACTAAGCACATTCACTGCATAGCATATATCAAGTTCGGTGTTAACCAGATACATCAATGATCCAATCAGCTTTCGGTACAAATGTGGATCAATCTCATATGAATCAGTAGAAGCATCATTTATTTTCTTCAAATCCATCACAATCGATGTAGGCATGGATTTGCACTCTGTCATACCGAACTTCTTCAATATCTCCACTGTATATTTTCCTTGACTCGGGAAAATCTCATCAGTTCTCTGCCATACTTCTAGTCTCAAGAAGTAGTGCATCATATCGAGATCCTTCATCTCGAATTCAGAAGTCAATGCTCTCTTGTATTCAGCAATAAGTCTTTCTGAACCGGTGAAGAATAAGTCATCCACATATAGGACCAAGATTAGGCACTTGTTACCAACAATATGATAATTAGGTTTGGATCAACAGCACTCTTGCTGAAGCCCAAACTCATCAAGAATCCATCCATTTTCTCATACCAAGCACAAAGTGCTTGCTTTAGTCCATACATGGCTTTCTTCAACCTGCACACATGAGATTTCTCGTTGTGTATCACGAATCCTTCTGGTTGCTCGATATAAACTTCTTCCTCAATCTCATCATTGAGAAAGGTTGTCTTTACATCCATCTGATGTAGCTTCCAACTCATGGATGTAGCTAGTGCAATGATGGTACGGATGGAAGTGTATCGGGCTACTAGAGTAAATGTCTCATCATAGTCAACTCCCTCTACTTGTGAGAATCCTCTGGCTACAAATATTGCTTTGTATTTCTCGACACTTCCATTAGCTGCATGCTTGATCTTATAGATCCACTTGGAAGTCACCACAGACTTCCCTTCTGGTCTCGAAACAATATCCCATACATCATTCTTCAAGATAGACTAGTATTCTTCTGTCATGGCATCTTGCCATACCTGCTCACCTGTCGCTTCTCCATGACAAGAAGGCTCAGAATCAATGATCTGACTCATGGCTGAAAAGTAGCTCGAAAATCTCTTTGGTCTCTTGCTCTCTCGGGATGTTCCTTGAGGGGTTGCATGTCCCTCTGCCTCTTGCAGAGTTTGTCGAGCCCAGACAAACCTTTTATGGCCTACTGCAATGTCTCTAGTCATATCAGCTGAAGCAATTGGATCAACTGGATCAATGGTTGTCTCCCTCTGAACTGCTGAATGGGAAAAGGTAATGTCTCTTCCTTCTTCTCAAATAGTTTGACTCCCTCTAAGTCAAGTAACTCCCTCTGAAGTCTGAAGGATAGATATCTTCCTTTTCCTGTTTGCTAACCTGGAGATGTCTCATGTCTTCTCAGGTCCTCTACTGATTCTACAATATTTTGATGACCTACGTTCTAGGATAATAACCAAGATGGCCTCCCATAGGGATGGCCTCCTGTACAAGAATAATAATCAATCAATAAAGGTTGGACTCTCCTACCAGGGATAATGGTCCAAGTCATGAGGGCTCCCACACTAGGGATAACACCCTTCACTATCAAAGATGCAATCAACTATAGGTTTCATGATTAAATCAAACAAATTGGCTTAGTCTGTAGTCATGCTCAATCTTGCATTTGGTTTAGAGGAAGTAATTCTCATCTCTCTTGTCTTCATCCTTTTAAGGTGGGTCTGGATCAATGTCAGCGGTGGAAGCATATTGTCTTCCTTTCTTTCTGGTAGGACAATTTCTCGCATAGTGTCCATACTTGTCACATCTAAAGCACTGGATCTTTGTCATGACTCTTCTCTGATCATAACCTGAAGCTGATGAAGTTTTCTCATCTTTGAATGTTTGCCTGAAGTTTCTTTTAAATCTTCCTCCTTTCTTTGTATGAAGTGTAAGAGCATGATTGTCATCAGGAAGGAAGTCTTCCACTCCTCTAGCTCTAAGTCTGATTTCTTCTTGGGTACAGTCTATCCACAGACGATCAAAAGTAGGTAGTTTTTCTCTTCCAGTGATACTTTGAAGAAATGGTTCCCAATGTTTTGGAAGATTATTGAGAGTGGTCAAAACAAGTTCTCTGTCAGATATGATTTCTCCAATGACACCTAGTTGATCTCTAATCTTTGACATCTTCATAAAGAAGGCAGCAACGATGTCACCTTTTGTCATCTTGATACTTTGAAGTTGGCCCTTCAATGTAAGAGCTATGAGGGTGTTGTCATTCTCAAACATATTCTTCAATGCTTCATACATTTCATAAGCTATCTTCAGGTTGGCAATACGAGGTAGGAGATGATCTCTTACTGAGTAGATGATTATCTTCCTTGCCTTGACGTCATCTTCCTTTCTTTCTTCCTTCTCTTCATCGATAGTTGTCTCTGGTAAAGCCCTTTGTATCACACTCAATAGGTCATCCTCTTCAAGGGTGATCTAAAGAATTGAAGTTGGTTGATCCATCAAGCCTGTTATCGTGCAATTTGTACTTTGACAGAAGAAAAGGTTAAAGGAGAGCAAATTGGCGTAACGGGAGACTATCCTATCACTGTCACCTCAATAGGATGTCTCTTTCTATTTACGGTGGTAGGCCCAGGGGAGACATCCCCGGTGACCTGGGGGTTTGAGAAGGCAAAGTCAAAGTGGCTAGATAAAGATCCCCTCTCACAAGCCACCACCAATCAGAAAGACCGGTTTTATAACCAATGAAGAGATAATATGTGAAAGTGTACCTGCCCAAAACAAAGCAACAAAAAACTATATATATTTGCAAGTACACTTGTTGGTTAGCACTTCATAAAACCATAGACTTTTTCAATAAAAGCAATTGGCTGATAATAATGAAGTAAACGAAAAATTATAACAGCAATATTTATAAGGAAATAATTCACATTAAATGCCTTGCAATAGCTTCAAAAATGACTAAGAATCATTAACCATTGAAATCATAATACTAGCATTTGTTGGAAGCAAACAAGACAATGATTAAATCAGCCTTTACAACTGCTTTTAGAAGCTTTTAATACTGCAATTAATGGTTGTAGCTTACTTTAGTAACAACAGCAATATTATTAGTAGGTTAAGCTATTCTAGGGTTAGAAAATGTTAGTAGGTTCCTTGAGGTAAAAGATTTGAGGGTTGGTTTCATCAATCAAACAAATTTAAGGTCTAAGACAATTCCTTTTATGGCTAATGGAGTCACTTGCAGCACCAAAACTTGAAGGAAACAAATGATAAAATAAGAGCTAAGGACCAAGAAGGATGATGGTTGAGGTGTTGGTAACCCAAGGCTTCAATCAACAAGCCTTAGAAGGAAAACGACTACTAGGAAGTAGGTAACCCTAGGCCCTAGTGGTTTTCCTTCTTCTTTAACTCAAGCTTGAAACAATTAATGGCTTGATGAAGCAAATGACACTAGAGTGCTGCAATGGCAGGGCTCTAGTACAATGCTTCAAAGGTAGGGTTTCTAGCACAATCTAGTAGGTGAAAAATTGTTAAGAGAAGGACAATAACATGTGCTTGTTCTCCTAGGGTTTTAAACTAGCAATTTCATAATCTTGGAATAAATGCAAAGTTAATGTACCATAACCATTCAAAGCAAAGAAGGATTGCGGAAATTCACTTACATCCACCATGAATAATCTAGCAATAAGCCTAGTTGAAGATTTTCAACCAAGAAAAATGCCAAGAAACACCAAATCAAGCCTCCTCCAAGAAATGTGCCTAAAATTTCAACTAATAAACCCTAAGGAGGGCGCAAATTTCAAACCTCACTTGTGTGAGTGAAAGATGATGAAAAATACAAGGGTTTGAACCCTTATTTATACAATACTAATGACCAGAATTAGGTCAAGAAAGGTCGACATGGCCTGTGACACATAATATCTAGTTTTTACATTAAATGTCATAATTAAACCCTAAAACAAGTTGTAAAGCTGACATCATGCCCTTTTAGGGTGAAGTTAGGCCCTTTTTGGGCAACGTTGGCCTCCTAGAAAAAAACGTTAGGCCTCCTTGTGCCTCAAGATCCTGCCACACGTGCCACTTGGCACACAACTGCCTCCAAAACATCCAAAATGTTGGGTGAGCTCATGGGTGACCTAAGTGACATCATGGGCCTTCCAAGGCCTACATCATGGTGGAAAGGGCACAACCCAACCTAGGTCTAGGCCTACCAGGCTATCCCGAGTGAAACGCCATCCTCTGTCTCTGGTGCAATCCCCTGATCTGTCTCTACCCCTGGTTGGGGTCTCAGCATCCATCAGGTAGGATTTTAGCCTTATAGAGGTTCGAACTAATCATCTCCCCATATGTACCTGTCCATCGGATGTGGCCCTGCAACATCAACAAATACGCCCTCCATGGGCTCATAAGTCACAGGGATCATAGAAATGTCAATCACATCTAATCATCAAGTTATGTAAACATGTGCATGAAACACTTTTTACCTGGACAAGTGCTCAAACATGTTATGTTATTCTATAGGCCAAGTTTGGAGAGGATGCTAGGACGTCCTATTGGGCCAATGCTCATTGGATGTGGGATGTTCCCGGGTGAAGTCAAATCCAAGCCATGTGACTAGAAGAGGTGGTAAGGGATGTCTCGGCAATGGGTGCATTGATAGCAGGGAAATGTATGGCTTACCTGTCGGTGCCTTTGAAGAGGGTGAGTTGCACCTTGTCATGGATGCAAATGTTTCCAAGCCCATTCATGCCTTTTATCTTTTATTCTTATTGTTTTTTCTTTCAAAAGGCTAGTTAGGGGACACTGCCCTGGCGTGGTGACCAATGGTGGCAATGTTACCCACAAACATTTCACAGAAATGAGAAGGTTGGCCCGTGATGAGACCCCCTTTCTCTTAGCTATGCCACCAAGAGCCATTACCCTGGAGTGGTGACCAATTGTTGGTAGTGTCATACCGTTGCATGCCCATGGACCTAATAAGTTGGCTCGTGATGAGACCCCTTATCCTCCAACTAGGTATTGATTTATTATTTTTTATGGGTCCCTCTATTTCTTGTTGAGAAGCTTTTTATTGCTTTCTCGGGGATCCCTGGGCGAAGCATCTCAAGGTTTCATTCTTTTGGCTTTTATCTTTTGCCAACTACTTTACCCTCCAGGCCTTTAGCGCCTTCTTCCCACAAGGTAAGGTACAACCCTTAGATATTTGGCCAACCCAATGCCCGGACCAGTGTAATTGGATGGATGAGCAAGAGAAAGATGAAAAGTGGCAAGTATGGTGGGAACGGACGATGACCTTTCATGAATACCCCTAGTGGCAACTCAAACCCTATGGGTACCATCTTACTAGGGCATCCTGTCATCCCCCCCAGGTGTGGTCAAGTGGAAAGGCATAAGGTCCAAGCACACATTAGAAGCAAAAGGAATTAAATGAACATATTCAAATTGTTTTGAGAATCAGAGTGACACATACCATGATACCCAGACTCATTACTGTTAAATTGTGAGCTTGATTTCTTATGCAAATTAATTCTTTTATTTTCTTCAACACTTTGATTCCACCTTAATACACTTCAACAATACCAAATCATAACCGAATAGCAATAACTATTTAGATAAGTAAGCATGCACATCAACAACACATATACCCTGGGGAAACCCTGTACAAGGAGAAAAACCCCATCAAACGATATTCCTTTATTGCATTAATAATGTAAGATCACTTACAAATATCCACCATGAATGTTCTGCTCTTAAATAGCTTGCCAAGATGACTCTGACCTGACAAAGACCTAAAAGACCTTGCTGAAATACACCTCTGATATG
>JASDQU010279826.1:976-14782 GCA_032191745.1 Picea mariana
TAATAGTAGAAATCAATGCTCCGTGTAAAATTAGGTTTCCTTGATTCTAACTAGGCACCTTATTTTTAATACAATTGGGCCACCAAATTTTGCTCCATCTCCAATCATCATCCTTATTAATAGTGTTTCCCTTATTTTTAATACATTTTAATACAATTGGGCCACCAAATTTTGCTCCATCTCCAACCATAATCCTTATTAATGTTAGCAAGGTGTTTCTGAATTCCATGGCCTCCCTAACTCTTATTTTAGTATAATGATCTATTTTAGAATTAACATTTTATTTTTCAAGGTAGATATGATGTTTTCATCCTTATTAATGTTAGCAAGGTGTTTCTGAATTCCATGGCCTCCCTAACTCTTATTTTAGTATAATGATCTATTTTAGAATTAACATTTTGTTTTTTAAGATAGATATGATGTTTGGAATTATTTGAGTGCTCTATAATGGAAAAAAAAGTGGTGCATCTATACAAGATGTGAACACCATTTTATTTAAGTATAATTTGAAAATACCTACTAGTTCCATGATTGTAAACATTTCCATAGTCACATGGAAATGAATAAACACTTTTTTCTTTCATCGGATATATCAAGTCCTTGGCATGGTCTAGCAATTTTCATAAAGTACTATGAGGAGAGAATGAGAATGAAACTCTTGTTTTCCTCTTATTTAAGAGCTTATCTATTTTATCGGTAGTCCCTTGGATGTATGGTAGCATGATAGTTTTATATATGTCATTGTTCGTTTGATTTTTAGACTTCGTATTGATGATATTCCTAACTCGATTTTTAGTGTAGTCATTAACTTTAGATACTTCACATAGAGGTTCAATCTATTGTCCAATGTGCCCATCTTAAAGATTCAGTTGGCTCTAGTAACTAAGGTGTTTATAACACCCATTTTTTTAGTGAAATGGTGGTGAGAATCTTCTTGCAAGTACCTTTCAATGTCAGTATTTTTCCTGTAGATTTGACAAGAGAGGGATTCATCAGTGTTTTTAGTGAAGAGAACATCCATGAATGGAATATTTTTATCATTCTCTATTTCCATGTAAACTTAATATGGTCATATTGGTTGTTCATGTGCTCAAAGAATACTTTTAGGTTCTCCCTTCCACGGGTCCAAATAAAATAAGTGTCATTCAATAACCTAAGCCATTGATTTGTTTTTTGAGGTGGGATATTGATATCTCTTTATTTAAAATCCTCCATGTAAAGATTGTCTATGATTGGTGAAAGACAGGATCCCATAGCAACACCATGGGTTTGCTTGTATATTTCACCACTGAAATTGAAATAAGCGGACTTCAAACAAACCTCAACGAAGCTAGCATTTTCACCATAATCGATCCTTATCACATTAATAGAATCATCTATGGGAATTTTAGTGTATAAATATGCAACCTCAAAAATTATCATGAGATCTATTTCACCAACCTTCAAAGACTTGATTCCTTCAACAAAATGACAGGAATCTTTAATAAAAGTCCAAGTATGCCCAACCAAAGGTTTGAGTATTTTAGCTAGTAGCTTTGCAAGGTTGTAAGAAGGAGAATATATAGTGTTTACAATAGGTCTAAAAGGATGGCCTTCTGTGTGAACTTTCTCCCAACCATAAACGCATGGGATGGTAGAAATTTTTTGGGTAATGTTATTCTTTTTATCTTCATCCAAAGGGGAGTTTGCAATCACCTTTGTGGGTTTGGGAAAATATTTGACAAAGTCTTCAAACACCATGCTAACACTAATAAGGATGATAGTTGGAGATTGAGAAAAATTTGGCACTTCGTCATAAACCATATTAAAAACAAGGGAACACTATTGTAAATAATATTAATATACCTAGTTTGAATCAAACCTACCTATGATTCAAACTATTTTTAATCTTTATGTTTTAATTGCATCTTTAAATGTTGTCATTTATTTTATTTTATTTAACACATGGTCATTTATAATGTTTCTACATAGTGAATATGACGAGGGTTTAGAAGACTAGGAGAATGCCAACAATTCAATCAACTTTTGCTGTCAAATTCATTTCATTTCCTTATATGTGTACATGTTTTTCTATGCAATGTTGTATAGAATGTTGACATGTACCACTTATTTACTAGTAGAAAAAATTACATGGTTATTTTACAATTTAATTTAAAATTTCATCATTGTGTTTATATATATATATATATATATATATATATATATTTTGCTTCCACTTTGTGAAATTGATTGAAGTTTAATGTGGTAAAATTTGGTAATTGTGTTTATGGATACACTATTTTTTTCTCTATATAAACTGGTTTTGATCTCATGATTAATATGATGTAGAACACACTTATATACCAATGATCAATCTCACCAATATTTAAATATCATAAAAATGATATTTAATACTTAATTGTCAATAATTAATTAATATTAATATTTGTATTATTATTAATTAAATAATAAAATTAGTTAATAATATTAATTAAATAAATTAAATAATTAAAAAAAATTAATAATAATCACACCAAAACTTTAATGTTAAAACAACTCATGAGTGATGGAATATGAAATTATCACAGTGCAAAAATAAATATTAGTGATGCATACTTGACACTAACATGATGCAATAGTGATGTCATAACATGCAAATAAAACACAAACAAGATGTAAAATAACTAAAAAGTTTCAATTTTCGACACTAAAATGATGTTAGTATAACACATGTATGATGCCTCATATGAAATTTATCAATGCCCACTTTCACGCACTAGGATGCTAATACAACACAAAAAAAAACATGTTTATGATGCAAACACAATGCAAAAGTGACTCCCTAATATTTTTTTTTGCAATGCTATATAATGCAACATGATGCTAAACTCACACAATAAATATTTATGCATTGTATTAATCATCACTAAAGAGATGCATTGTAGAGTATGCATTGAAAATGACAACGCAAAGTTGATGTAGCATTGGCACAAAGTTGACAAAAATCATGGATATCTTGAAAGGCACTGTATTCATGGATATTCGTACTTCATCATCCGTAAATTATTTCATCTGTACAACAATTATTCATCATCCTTCATTTTTTTTCAAAAAAATACAATAGGGAACAACTACAAACCCTTATTATAGTAGTACTTGGTACTTTAATTTTAATATTAAGCATGGATTTTGATAAAAATGTGCATAGTATTTGAGTACCTAAGCAAGAAAATAATGTTGTGGGAAATTAATTCATAACATTTTTCTCTCTCAACCAATCTAGATTAGAATTGATAACAAAATCACAAAGAATCAAAAGTAAAATTGATAAATTTGAACAAATTACTTAGAGAGAAAGATGATGAAATTTCTCACCGAAGGAATCATAGTCAAAACTTACTTACACAAAAATGAGAAGAAGATACAATAAAAAATGATAGAACGACTTGACAACAAAGAAACAATGATCGATAAAGAAAAAATAACAAATCTCGTTGAACTACATAAGTTTCCAAATGTTAAAGTCCAAAACATGGATAAGGGTCCAAATGGAGGAATTTCTTTGGGAATTCCTCCTCAATTATGCATGTGGCCTCTTCCTTGGCTTCTTGTGCTTGCTCTGATATGGTTGGGGGGTTGCCAATTATCTGGCATTGTGAAGAGGAGGAATTCTGGAGGAACCTGGATAGGTTCCTCCGGAATATCCTCCTCAACGTATGTCATTGGCGGCGTTCTGGGTTTCACCATCACTAAGTCTGGGAAATGGACAAGGCACACTCCAATCTCTGCACCCTCCATTGTCTAGCAACAAAACAATACCAGCCAGGTTCGCATCGCGGTTTTCCTCTTTCCCTTGGCATGGCGGGGTCGGAAGGGAGAAACCAATAAGAGTCGTCTGGATGCAGATCCAGTGCTCATAGCATCCTGGTTGATGGAGTGCAATGGTGAGATGGATCCAACCTCATCTGAGAGGGAGGATAATGCTGAGGCTCGACATGACCTCTGTACCAAGCTTCCTACTGCCATTACACCTTACGGCCACCATTCTTCTCACTCAAGGAAACTATCCTCTTCTCGTCCAACAGTAATGGCCTCCCTCCATTTAATAGTGAGGTTTAGGGTGTCGACTTACCATATTAATGACTTGGGTCTGGGGAAGGCTATAAGAGTTAATATAAGAGTTATATATGAGTTAATATAAGAGTTATATACGATACTTTTAAAATAATACTATTTACTCTCTTCAACCAAAACAACAACCAAGAGAAAAGATGAAGCAAAAGCATTATAAAAAAGAACAAAAACATAAACTTTTTTAGACTATACTTTGAGGATCAAAAAAATCCATAAATAAATGGAATACAACATACATAAATCTGTAAATTACATTAAATCCTAATTAATAATAATAATGAGAATTAAATGTCACAAGAAACACAACCTTTCATCCTCATGGTTAATTAATCATGCTTATATGATCACAAGTGATTTTATAAAATGTGCATTCTATATATATAACCTACATCATACATTTATTTTTTAAAAACATTTTTAAACTTTAAAATTTACAACTTTAATATGACGAGGTTTAGGATTTATAGCTTTCGAGAGAAAAACTTAGATACCATTTATCTATGTTTTTTAACATAGAACTTGAAAGCTCTTTTACAACTTTAATATGACCAGGATTACGGTTTATCCCTTCCAAACAAAGGATATAAAAAACTTAGATGCCATTTATTTTTAACATAGAAATTGAAAGAAGAAAAACATAGAACTTGAAAGCTATTATACACATCGAACTTGAAAGCCACTGTATTCATGGATATCTATTTTTTATTACTGAAAGTTCTAAACCTCATACAAACGAACTTTCCCAGGTTCGATATTGAAATCCATAAGCAAAGGTATCGCCCACGCGAGAGTAAGAAGCAAAGATAATAACATGATATAAATCCTTAACACATGTTGGAATACTCAATCCTTAACCGAAATCAAACCTATATTTCTATCGGTGGAGGCGGCTGGACATAGGGTTTATTAGGGCCTCCCACGGGAGATGTCGGGACAAGTGGTGGACGCCTCTGGGGTGTTATTGTTCTCTTCCAACCTCCCCTTGATCCCTCTTCTGCAAGTAAACAACTCATATCAAAAATCATTAAGGGAGATCTAGAAAGACATTGTTGGAAGATGCAGGAAAACTAATATGATTTCGCGTTGGAACTGAATATCTTCAAACCTGTCGGTGGTGGAAAATAGTGATCGTTATCAATATCAGACGAAGAAGAAAAGGCCGCACGCATTCGAGCTTCTGTTCTCACGGGCGAACCCAGTAATGAGAGAACAACTAAATATAAGCAGAGAAGTAAGGCCGTTACATTACTGTGCCCCATTATATTTGCTCAATGTGCTGTTCGCTTACTAATTCCAATACCTATTGGTAAAGAAGATGAGAAACGCAAAACCAGAGGGCTCCCATTTTCTATTTCAATGAAAATCTTTGAATTCAACGCGGAAGTCGAACGCGTTGCAAGTATGGCAGCGATTGATTGACTTTGAAAATTGAGATTGTGTAGTGAGCAGGAAGGGACATGGAACTTACGCCTGACAATTAAGTCAAATTCGGGGATTCATTCAACGTGGAAGTCGAACGCGTTGCAAGTATGGCGGCGATTGACTGACTTTGAAAATTGAGATTGTTTAGTGAGCAGGAAGGGACATGGAACTTACGCCTGACAATTAAGTCAAATTCGGGGATATAATTTAAATCAGACTAGATTTAGATTTGATAAAAGTAATTGACCATTGATTTGTCACTGTCGCACCAGTGTAGTGTAGGTATTGATTTGTCACTATCGCAACAGTGTTGGTATGTGAGAGCCTATTCATTACTTCACTTTATTGATATTGATATTAACATACCACTTGACATATATATTTTAATTAGATGTTCTTTATCTTGTTAAAGGTGAAATAAACAAAGATATTCTCACTGAGATTTCTATAGAATTTATTTGGTCTATATAGTTTTAGTTTGAAAATAGATAATTGTATTTTTCCAAACTTCAACACTACTCAAAGTTGCATATCGACATAAGTATCGCTCATCCAAGGCCCAAGGGACATTAAAATCCAATTACCTTGTAATGAGAGGGTCCTTCTCACCCAAATAAGAGTTTTCTCCCACTATTATCATTGCATTGAGACAAATCATTATATTCCTCGGGATCAAAACATTTGCAAAATTAACTCCTTAGAGCCTAATACTAAGGACCATTTTGTGTGCAAAGCTCTCCTTATTATGAGAATAAATGGTGGTTCTTTTGACACTTCATAGATTCACTTGGTTCTCTCTAGAGACTCATGGCTTATGAGAACTAGATATGCTTAGCCCTCTTCCTCCGGGTATGTTTGATCTTTGTAGTTGACTTACTAGATGCCAATGCCTTGAACCGACATTCAATGAGTCAATTACCTCTTACTTCCAAAAGTCTAACACTAGTAAGAAGAGACCTCATAGCCAACATCCAAGCTCACATGATAAACATGCAAGATGTCATAGAAGCAATCAATCACATAACCTCATGCCCATCACATATTTCTTTGTGGTCTTGAACGTTAGAAGTGCTTCCCCATAACAACAATTCTCGCACAGAAAATGTCCTTCTTCTTGAACTTCTTCATTCTTCCCCCTCTCGTTGCATTGATATTTTTGAGTGACTTTCTCTTTTCCCTTCTTTTAGATTATTTTTCTTTCATCTAGGTATTCATTGAGATGTTTTTTATCCTTGCTCTTGTCATTTTTACATATTGTATAATTTGTAGTGTCTTGGGTCAATCTTGGTCTTTACTAGACAATAACATCTAATTTAAATTAAACTAGCATACCTCTAAAGCAAGGGAAAATGAATGTTGAAGTGAATTGGGGCGGTTATGTTATTTAAAGATCATGGGAATTTTTTTTGGATGGAAAATGAATATTTCACAAGGTGAATCTTCATCCCACACCTTGCTGAATATTTTCAACAATATTGTAATTCCAAACCCAAATCTCCCAGCTACATTCCCACCTACAATGATCATATATATGTGACCACAAATTTTCTAGACACAAATAGAAGAGGAAGAAGAGACATCGATTAAGAGGGTGAAGAGACAATGATATGGAGCAAAACCAGAGGACAATGCTTGGTGAACGAATGCAATGTGAATGTGAATAGGGGATGTAGTGGGGGTGTCAAGCAAGATGGACAAGTGGAGTATGGTGTAGGATGGAACGTAGACAAATCAACAAATGACACATGTAGGTTTGCATGATATTATATAAACCAAACATCAGATGATATTTGTCAATGTTTGGGAGGCTCTAAACAGATGAGGAAACTTATCAACCCCAATTATTGTTTCTAGTGGAGATTTCAAGAACAATGTAGTGGTGATATATAAAGAGAATCTTCCAAGGGCTATTGAAATTGGAGGAAATGGAGGGTTGTTGATATGTATCAAGAAATTTTTGTGGGTAACCAATACAATTCAATTAGAGGTTGGCACCATCAATTTAGATGAGATCCATAGATCAAAATTTATGAGAGGGTCATCATCTCAACAATTTGCACGAGTGGTGACTCATTGGCTCCTAATGACAAGATCTCAAGAATTGATTAGAATTCCATCCATAGTGCATATGAATTTCACCCATAGGAGGATGAGGAAAAACCTACCAATGGAGATGAACATTGAAGCACCAAACCTCGAGATTACCCCATGTATGATTTCTAATTGTAATCAATCTAACCACACAATTCCATTTAGAATATTCAAGACACAGACACATGAATGTTTCTTGGGGGCTTAGAGTCAAGCTATCTGGTAAATTCAGATTTGAGCCTCATTCTAGGTCACAATGTTCTGTTCATGAGACCTTTTTCATCGAGGAATGTTGAAAGAAACAAAGGACCAATAAACATAAATGGCTTTGTCAATTATAATTCTATAATCATTTCACTTTTTAATTTGTCCAAAGTGCTAAAGATGATTAGTTTAGGAACGACAATTGACACATCCAACTAACAATGAAATGATTTAAATTATTGAACAAATTCTCATCATCTTCAATTATTCCATAAAAAATTCCTTACCTTAGAGAAGTGTTTTTTGTGATACAACCATGCATTTGCAGTGTTCCANGTTGACACATCCAACTAACAATGAAATGATTTAAATTATTGAACAAATTCTCATCATCTTCAATTATTCCATAAAAAATTCCTTACCTTAGAGAAGTGTTTTTTGTGATACAACCATGCATTTGCAGTGTTCCATAAGTTAGGTAGTTTGAAATATGGTTTGTTTTCTTTTATCATTTCCAATACCACCACCCCAAAGTTACACACGCCATACTTCTCTAATTCCTCTATAATGTAAAACCTATAATAACTGAATTTTCAATTGAAAATGAGGACAAACATCATTGGATATTATCCATGAATGTGGTTTGGGTCATCACGAATATTCAAGGAAAACTATGTTAGCTAAAATGACTTGTTTGTGGTTCATACAGGGTAGATTTCCACTACTACTAGAGACCTTTAGGTTTTGGGTCATTCACTTGTATCCTTAAGTCTGAGACAGACAATATCTTAGTCAAGAAAATGTAGTGTTATGTCTTACTCCAAGATCAAAAGACAATTTCATCCTAGATAGTATCGGCAAGAAAGTAAGTCTCCCTTGTGGTCATCGTTGTGGCTACCTCCAATGGGGTCATGTGCTTTCTAGTAGCATCTAACCTTATCCCCACACATGATATTATCTACCACCCCTAATTGTAGTTTAACATTTTTCCTAAGAGGTATTATTTATGTAAATATATGTAACTAGTGCATTGTATACAATAATTAATAAGGTAATTTTGAGTATCATTCTCCTTCATTACTATGATAGAAAACCCACCTTGAAATGAAATAATAATGACTAGGTGAAATATATTTCTCGTGTGGTTATCTATTTGGATTTTATTCTTGAACTTCATATGGCTCTTCATGAGTTGGCATATAGCCAAGTTCCAAACATGAGAGACATATCTCCAACCAAAAGTACTCTTGCCCCATTTCTTATCATCCTTTGAGAATTTAGTATAGGGAATTCCATATTCATTTATTTCACTCTAAATATATTCAATAAATAAGGGTGTGAATCCAACTATGTTCCACCTCCTATTATTCCCACGTGCAACCAACCCAGAAATTGGAAAATAACCTCACATTAACATTCACAACAACTAAGCTAAAACTAATTGGATTGGAAGCATCATGATGGGGAGCAATTATTTTCTATTATGTATTATCCTTATTGTTCACTAATCAAATCAAAACCAAAATTAGAATATGCCTCCATTAATTGGTTCCCCCACCTTCAATTTTTTATCCAGAGAAAGCCTTCAAAAAAGCATTAATAAGTGAAATTTTGGTTACCTCAATAAAAGGAATTGTGATTGATACATGTAAATCCTTGCCAACATCTCATGATGGCTAAAAACTTCCTTCCATGTTGAATTTGACTTGACTTACACAAAAAAGGATGTGTGGAGCATTAGAACCCCCTCAACATCATGTTTTAACAAGATTATTTTTAATTTTAATAATAGTTACATCAAATCTACCTCATTATGGTTTGGCAAGATTATTTTTAATTGTAATGCCAATAATATAAGCCACCTTATGAGGAAAAAAAATTAATCTCTATATATCACCCATGAGCTAATTTTCCATACTCTTTCCAAAATAAATATTAGTTAATTTCCATTTTTTCTAAAACTTGTTCACCAAAATTATATAGAATAAAATTATTTTACCTTAAAAATAGCCCAAATTTTATAGAAACTATATAAAATACTTAAAAAATTGAATATTTTTACAAAAATATCACCAAACATGTTATACTTCACATATTAAGGACTAGTAAGATTCACTAAGGTTTCTACATTCTAGGATAAAATTCCATCCTTAAAATTATAAGTGCACCTCATTGTCTTTTATTCAAAGTGGTTGGGATTCATGACACTCATTTATGGAATTATCTAGAACATGGCCTAGAACATGGCCCATATGGTGCACCTCATTGCCTTTTATTCACCCCATATGGAATGTTCATTCATTCCTACATGTCAAAATGGAATGTAGAGTGACCTACTGCAATAAATTCAACAAAGACAATATTGGATGCATGGGCATTGACCCCCATGGCACCAGGTGTAGATCCAATCAAATTCTTGAGAATGATCAATTCTAAAAAAAAATTACAACTTTACACACCACTAATTTCCCACACCCTTCAATTCTAAAAAAAATTGCAACTTCACACACCAGTAATTTCCCACACCCTTTAATCCAATTCAGATATGTGGCTTTACATAAATTAATAAATAAAACTATAGTAATAAACTTCCATAAATCAAATAAATAAAAATAAAATTATTTCTTATGAACTTAGATTTGACTACCTTTAAAATACTAAAAGTTACAAGATGGGATGGTACCATGATTGCGGGATTTTTTTTTTACAAGATATATATTATATAAAAAAGATATAGTCTAAAATTTTTAAGTCTTTACTTTTCTGGGGCACTTTTTTTTTAATGATTTTTGACTAAAATCCAACAAAAAATTTAGAAAATTGTAAATTTTAGTGGATGAGATTACATATTTTAAGTTCTCTTCCATTTTTTGAGGCGTTAAATCTATTTATACATTCAAAAAATCTGATTTAAACAATGTTAAATTCTGAATTGGCTAACAATTTAGTTGCTACTACCATAAATTAAAAAAAAAAATTAACGATTATACTATTAAAAAAAGATGCTACTACCAAATTTGTTCTTTGATTTTTCATTTTACATATTATTATAATAATAATAATCTATTTTTAAGGTCACGGCCAAGCCATCACACCAAATTGGTGTATGAGACCCCCTTGTTTGTGGGACAAGGGACCCCCCTCCGCCCAACGATTTGACTGGTAAAGTCTACAAAGGTATACATACCCTACCCCCCTCTGGATTTGAACCTGTGACCTCTTAAGAGGAAACACATGTTCTTAAGGATCAGTTTTTTTTTAGTATTTCATTGGATTAAAAGAAATTTGGCCTTCACTACCTTGTCTTTGGCCTTTGAACAATCCCTGCATGCCACTCGCAAGGCATTTGTAGTTATTTTCAGATAAACCGCTTGTATTTTAAATGACAAGATAGTTGTTCCTTCTGTTATGAAATGTGATTTCTTTGCGCTTGTGAACATTTAAGGTTGGTTGTAAAGCATCTATGTACATATGTATTAAGTCCATTAGACTTGTGTTCCTCATGTGTTAATTTTGGGACTTTTTCTTGGATTGTATAGTTATTTCCGATGAGTAGTCAAATTTTATTGTAACAAGCGTATTTTGATGATATGTAGTCATTCCAACGATAAGATATTGATTTTTTTAAATAAAAAATACAACTTTTTATACTTAATAAGTATATCAAATGCATTCGTTCTTGTATAAATTCAACACTTTTTTGCCTTCTATGACTCAATAAACATTTGGATCAATGAATGAACAGATAATATATTAATACCCTGCAAACAGCAAACCAATTGATCTATAAACAACCTCTCTACAATAATAGGTGATTCATCTGTTCTACTGTGATCTTAGATGTCATTTTTGCAAGCAGTGTGAGATTTTGACTCTATGGATTTCTAGTGGTGTTCATAGAACCATTGCAGATTTGTTCTCACTTGAAATTAAATTTGAAGTATATTTTCTGCTCATTTTGTAAAATCCTATAGCATTTTCGTTCAATTGCATGCATTCGTGCTAGGATTTGTCCATGACTGTGAACTTAGGAGGGTTTTACATTTCTGAAGACAAAGATTCGATAAAACCTGCTTGGGTATCATTCAAATTCAATGGGATTTTGTGTTCATTTGATGTCTTTTCCCAAGGAGTCACTCGATAGGAGAGTTTTGGAACCTCCTCCTACACAATTGTAACATACCCACTACCAAATAATAAAAATTTCCGTTCTACCTCAAGGGACCGAATCCCCGAAGTCCTACGGGGGTCTAGTGCATGCTAGTTCTCCCCTATTAAACTCCCTATGATCATGGGTTAGGACCACAGACCAAACAAACCAGGCGCCTTTTCATGTTTTTGCGACTCAGCAATACCATGGGGTCCAATCTTGAAGGTAGGGTGGCGAGAGGTCTTCAGAATGAAATACTGACCGAAGATCTGGGTGCGCAGATTTTGGCGGTCCAGATCTACCCGCCACTTAACTACAAGGCACTAGCTCCATCTCTTTAGTCCTTAGTTCGATAGGAACACATACACGCCTAAATGCAGGTACCTCTTACAACTCGCGACCTCGTGGGTCGTGAGTCGAAAACCCTCGAATTTCCTTCACAAATCGCCGATACCCGAGATCACGAAATGGGTATAGCTCCCTTCTGTCAGCGTCCTCTATGCATGACCGCCAACTAGGCCAAACTTTAGCTCCTCTTCACTACTCACCACTTCGTAAGTCCAAGTGTTGAGCCTCCATGCCCTTCTCCCGCGAATCCTCGAGACACGTGGAGTCAACGGAGCATTGACTCCCTTCTCTGGGCGATGCGGGTCCACCCATCAATCACGCAGGCCCCACCTTGAAGTGTTGCCATGTGTTCTCTCGTGCTTGGCTCTTGGCACTTCGCTACTCATGACTTGGAGCGCCCAACCTTTGGGCTCCTACCTCGCGAGCCTCCGAGGTAGCGAGATCCTTGGATCTCTGCCACCTGTCCTGCTCGACTGGACGGCTCGGATCCTTTCGTGACCTCACCACTCACGACTTGGATCGTCCAACTTTTGGACTCCCATCTTGCGAACCTCCGAGTTCATGGGTTTCCTGGATCTCTGCCACCTGTCCTCCTCGGATGGACGGCTTCGATCATCTCGTTGCTTCGCCACTCGCGACTTGGAGCATCCAAACTTTGGGCTCTTAACTCGCGAACCTCCGGGGTGGCGAGATCCCTATTCACGAGAGCTTAACCCTCGTTTATCTCCCTATAGATCCAACGACTGTCGGGTTTCCTAGCTAATATCTGACGGCTCATATCGGTCCCGATGCTGCGCCCTTTCCCACTACTCCTTGAACATGGAAAAACCAATGGTCCAAATGTTCTCATGGACCTTGGGGGTCTATGATTCCAATTTCCTCGCTATTCACGAAGATAGAGGAAGAAGGGGTTAAGGAAAATTACGCCCTCATTCATTGCTTTGATTTAACGGTCATGAATGACCGCAGATTGCCCGACAGGATCTCATCCATTGATCAATACTCATCCTTACGCTGCTACTTCGGGATTTCAAAAGGGTCATTCCTCTTCGCACAGGGTTATTAGGACTTGCACATTCACGCCCTTTTTCTAGGTTCTTGGTAAACCTTTCTAAGGAGGGAATCTCCGTGAAGAGGTCTATTCCGTGGCATTCCTGGATACAGATAAGGGAAACAAATTTCCAAGAACGGTCTGGATACCTAACTTAGTTCAACCTGGGCATGACTAGATTCATTTTTATCGACGTGAGTCGTGCATGGCTTCCTCCATTACAAGCATATGTCCATTAATTGTTATCAAAACATTCACAGACATTTTTACACTAAAATCGTTCACAATCTCACAGTGTTGTGAGTGTATATATATATATATATATATATATATATATATATATATATCAGTGTATGAAGTTCAAGATGCAATACATAAAATACTTATCAGAAATAACACCATAAGTGGGTGCAACTACTGAGAGGGG
>JASDQU010279831.1:0-14793 GCA_032191745.1 Picea mariana
AAAGTTATAATGTCGAGCGAACCTAGTGAATTGGAGAAGTCTGTTGAGAAAGTCCTTAAGAATATAATGGATGAAAGATCATTATCTGAAGGTGTCCATGCATTGTCAACTAGGGGACTGTAGGTTTCCCCTTTGAATGGACGTCGTTATGGCTGTGTCAACCCCACGATTGAGTAGCGAAGTAAGCACCACGATGATCTGGATTATGTGAAGAATATCCTGTCCATATTACCAGAGTATATCCCACCTTTGGTTGGTGCATTTAACCATGGCAACATCCCACGATATTTTGAGTACAACATATTTACCACGTACATTCCGAAAGGAATACACGTAGTTGAGAGTCAGTTAGGATAGATCCTGCTACTAAAGAACAATGAATTCAATTTAGGAGATAGGAAGAACTATGCTATGCTAGCACCCCACCACTACTTGATGAAGTCAACTGGGAAAAAGCCTCACCTCGTCTCCCAGCCATGGATTAAGGGAATGGCACAGTCCACCGTGCTAAATGTGATGAATATTCCCCATTTTGGCCGCCACCAGGAGGTTAATGCTTGCGTTAAAATCCTCTTTTCGTGCTATCATGGAAGATACCTGTGGCTCAACCAAAGGATTATTGTGGATCCCATGTTGATCCATCAGATCATAGTCTTAAGCATGAATGGACATGACCCTCAATAGTTTTATCCAGGAAAGGCCTCAGACCGCTCCCTGGCACAATGCATCAAGGAATCTTACGGAGAAGTTGAAAAAGGAAAGTGAGGTTACAAGGTAGAATCTATACAGGATGGCACAGTGCATCTCACTTGCCAACTCATAGCTGGAAATATCGTAAGGAAGAAGTGCCCCACATAGGTCACCAGGTTCGTGGTGGACTTCGCAAGAAAATGTGTGGAGGACATACAGATGAACTGGGCGAGCTACCTCGTCAATGAACTAGAGAAAGATTGTTGTGAAGCCTGGGAATTGGGATATGAATTCCACTACAACTGGCTAATCATTTTGATCACATTTGTTGCTTGGAAAATGCCTGAAGGAGCCACCTTCCTAGAGGTTGAATCCTCGGAGCCGTTGGCCACTAGGTTTTCTACCTTTTGGTACACCAACGACATGATAAATCAGTGGCAGTCCAACGCTGTGTTTCATGCATACTATCAGCAATTGAAGGTTTCCATCGAGTCATTTCCATGCATGACAGCGCGAACCCTACACTAGTAAAAACCAATAACCAAGTTCCACTCAGATCCTCATTTAATCTACATCACTACGCGAAGAGATGAGAACAAGGAAGAGTTACAGTCTTACTACAAGCTAATAGATGAAGACATGGAAAAAATTACAAAGGAGTGGCTGGAGGAATTCCTTGTACTCATTTCTGATGTAGAACTCTTTGACATTGACACCATATGAAGCCCCATAGTCACTCAGGTCGAGCATGTTGAATAGTACAATGGGACGATGAAGAAGAAAAAGTAGGAGGAAGTTCAGGATATAGAGACCAATGAGGAAGACAACGCTTCTGAAGATAACGGGTCTGGCTCACTCAGAGGAGGAGGAGAATATGAAGCAGAAGGACAAGGAGGATGGGAAAAATCAAAAGAAAAAGGAGGAGGTGAAGCTACATCGCTTGCAGATCCCCTTATTGGAACAATATCACCACAAAAGAGGAAGGTTTCTCCAAAGAAACCCTCAATAAGGAAGAATACGCGTGCTAATAATCCCCAGTTAGAGGCTACGCTCATAGAGGATGATATCAGTTTGGTCCATGAAGCTATGGACTACGATTTTTAGGACATCTTGCAGAGATATGGAGAGAAGAAGGTAGAGATTTATGGAAGGGTCTAGAAGGAATTTAAAGAAGTACAACAAGCTATTCATTCGGTCCACGCAGTACCTACTGCACCTTTCTCATCAAAGATTGCAGAATTGGGGGATGAACCAACCCAATTGAGAAGACTTGCAGATGCGACATAAGCTCGACTTCAGAAAGTCCAAGAAGAGAAAGAGAAGGCTACATAAGCCTTGAAACAGGAGAAAAATGAAGCCTTATAACAATTACGAGTAGCACGGTGCAACGTAGCTGCCTATGAAAATGAGAGATAAGATTTTCAAGTGATGCTTTAGGAGGGAAAAGCCCAGATACAGAGAGAAAAGGAGCAGTTGCTCATAGAGAAAGCCACGGTCAAAGAGGTAGTGAGTAAATCATGTCACTTTGTGCCAGGCTTGGCACATGAGGAGCAAGATTTGGTTGAGGTTCAAGTAGTGAAGCTTGTTGAGACCATCCAACAGCTTCAAGCCAGGATAACAGAGTTGGAGGCTCAAGCAGTACCGAGCACCCCACAGGAGTTGCATGAACAGAGGAAGGAAACCAATAAGAATGTAGTAGTAAGGATAAAATCCCTCACCTCAGGGTGAAAACAACTGAGTGATATAAGCACACAAACATATGAATGCCTCACTGAGAACCTGAATCTAAGGAAGCTGGAAGCACAACTACAAGAGGTGCAACAACAAGGATTTTCTGTTAAGACGCAGATGAATATACTCACCGTAGTTGAAAGAATGAAGAGATCCCATGAGAAACATGCAACATGACAACATATCACTACCCTCCAGGGAAAGGTAATGGAAGTCACACAGAAGATGAAAACCTATGCAGGACTAAGCCTGCAAGGTGTTCAAAGAAATTGATGGACAGGGCTCGCAACTGGACCAAGTGGTTCCATCAGTAGAACAATGCCTGGAAGGTATTGTTACAGAGTAGATGATCCAGGAGCTCGATGAGTAGGAGGCTCAGACGAAGCATAAAGTCGAGGCATCTCGGTTAAGCTCAAGGCTTTTGAATCAACATTGACCAGACATGAGTGACTCAGGATGAGTCACAGGTGAGTGTTGGGGGCCTGTTGTCCCTCGACCAAGTTTTGAGGAAACCTTGGTCAAGTTTGGAACACTTTTGGACTTCGACACATTGTTCAAAGAAGGAGCACCCATGCAGAGATGAGATCATGGATCTCACTTATTTTGTGGGCTTTGTAAGGGTTTATTTAGGGTTTTTGTAATGGGTTATGGGATGTCATCCCATGGGATTTACCCATGATTAAGCCTTATTGTAAGGGATTGTAAAAGTATAAATAAGTAAGAATGTAGAAGCTTTTGAGTATTTTTTGTGGAGCTAAGTGCAAGTAGCTTGAACAACTTTGTTCCAAGGAATGTATGTAAGGCTCTATGCTTGATAGAGAATTGGCTCTGTTCCTTGACCTATATTTGGAAGGAGGATCTAGGGCTCAGTGCGCAGATCTCCTATCCTATGTGAAGCTTGGATCTGTGGCTTAGTGCACATGAGTGAATGAATATAAGAGTTAGACTAATAATAAAGAAGGCGAAGCGGTTGGTGGACGTAACCCCACACTGGGGTGAACCACATATATCTTGTGTCTTTGGTTTGATTTGTGTTGTGTTGTTTATGTTATGAATTTTCTCAGTGATTTGATTATTATGTATGATAGTTAGATCTATTATTGCTCAGTGTTTTACTTGTGTTAAGGATAAATGAATGTTAGATCTAACTCAGTGCTAAGTGCTCAGGATATATAATCATTTATTGTTACTGCATCGATCTATTCTTGGGTATGTTATGTGATGTTAATAAATATAATGAACTAATGCATCTCACTCTCTAAGTGGTAATAGAATACTCTGTTAAGTGTTGTTATCACATATCTGTTTCCTAGCTTGGTTACAAACACCTGCATCCTGTAAGCCCTCCTACTTCTACCTCGGGTGAGACTTCAGTTGCTTCGCAGGTGTCTCCTAAAGGGTTAGTATTTGAGGTTTTGTTGGTGCGTCGTTAAGCATTGAACCCTGAGTCTTCCCTATGCCAACAATATAGATCGTATTTGTGTTACAGACTTGTGACTCTATATTATGTGAGTAACTCATAACAATCATCAAAGACACCAAACCCCCACTAGACCTCCTAGGTGTCTATTTATATCTATTCTTGGCTCATAAACCATTACATTATCTTACAAAAACCCTAACCTATTTAGGTCTTCATGCATGCTGACCTTGCATGCTTTTCTCCTCTGTGTGTGTTCTTTCTTCCGCTGCTTTTTCTGCTAGTTGTCTTTATTTCCCTTCTTCTTGCATGCACACCTCGCATGATTTTATGCCAACTGTATCTCCTCCATGTTTTTCATTTTCCCCAAAATGGGCCTGTGTCCAACAACTTCTAGAGACAAGTATGTGCAGAAAAAGTCTACGATGCTTGAAAAGTGGTGGAAAGAGAAGATGCAAACAATGATGAAGAGGTATGATTAGTCGTGCAAGGATATCAACCCTGACAAGAGTCATCCAAAAGAGTTAGAGAAGTTGAAAGAGTTGTAGTTACATGGAAGGTTGGTTAGCCAGTGGTTGAAGGGCGAAGTTTGGAGAGAAACATGAGAGTTCTGGAGTGAGTAGAAGAGATGGAGAAAATTCAGAAGAAATAATCATGATTAGAGTCACCACTGATGATTAAGACTTAGTTGTAATCACTGAAGAAGTTGTGGGAGAATCAACCCTTGCAATGCCCGAAGATGTGAAGTATACTATAGGACTTGATACTATATGCATCCTAATGCAACCCCCTAGGTGAAAGAGTCTCGTCCTAAAGACACATGAACCATCCTTGGTTCGCCTAGTCCCTCAATGAAATATTGCAATATGGTAAATTCTACAATAAACTCTCCCATAATTCCTATCATTTCTCCTCATTCTTGTCCAACTAGTTCGAGTGGTACCAATAGTAGTAGTATGGTAAGTTTTTTAGTGTCATCGCAACCAAGACCTCTAGGATTTATATTGATAGGGTCCCAAAATCCTCCCATGGCGCATCATCATGTCAAATCCATCACCCGATACCTAGAATTCTGAGGTAAAGGGGATGAGGATGTGGAACAACATTAGTTCCTTTGTGAGGCCATCTAGGGGTCTCGTGGAACCTTAGATGATAATCAAATATTTGATTTTTATACCACTTCAAGGGGTTGGGAATTAAAATGGTATATGAAATCCATCAAACCAAGGAATCCCCTGGGGCAACTATTTCCTTTACCACATGTGAAATTTTTTTTTTATCGTTGAATTTAAACTACCCCAATTCGAGCAACAATCTCTTTATAAACTATGAGAAATCCAATAGAGATATGGGGAATATTCTTGGGAGTATGTTGGCCATTGACTAAGTTTTGAAGAGTACTTGGTCATACTTGACCACTTTTGGGATTGCGACAACTTGCCAAGGAAGGAGCGCAATGCGAAGCAGAAAATAAGGAAGCTGGACCTATTTTGGGGTCCATTTTAGGGTTTTGGGTTGATGTAACAGGAAATGGATGTCAGACCGTGGGTTTACCCACGTTTAGGCCCATTTTTGTAATCTATAAATAGGCAATGTAGATAGTAAGATAAAAGAGATATAGTAATGTAGTACATCTATGTGATGTATGAATGAAAGCTTAGTGCTAGTAATTGGATTTGTGTGATCAGATGTATCTTAGAGTGCTCTGTGCATGAGATCAGAGAGCTAAGTGCAAGTTGTTATAGTCTAAAGAGAAAGGAAGAAGGATCTAGCGAGCTACGTAGATCTTTTGTCCTGTGCAAAGTAAGGGTCATTAGAGCTCCGTGCTGTAACTGCTTGACCGTGATAATATAAAGAAGACTTTGTGGACGTAGCCCTAGGGTGGGGGTGAACCATGATAACTGTGTGTATAGTGCTTTGTGCTTCTCTCTTATGTATTTATCTCTTTCTTGGCTAAGTGATTGATGTGATTAAGTAGATCTAGTTATGCTCTGTGTTGTTGATGAATGAACGAACATTAGATCTAATATATGAGATGATTAGTGCTTGATCTATTGAATATAACCTATATTTCTATGGATAAGTACTAAATCATTATTAGTATAAGTATTTATTGTGATTCTATGTGCCTTCTGCAAAGTATATTAATGAATGTATGCTAAGGAATAACTGCTGCTAAGTGCAATGTAAGAAATATAATCACAGATCTGTGTCCCAGCTAAGGTTACATACACCTAAGTCCTGCAACCACCCCTACCTCTACCTCAGGTGAGACTTCATCTGCGTCGCAGGTGTTTCCAAAAGGGTCGGTAGTTAGGGTTTTGTTGGTGCGCTCTTGAGCGTTGAACCCTGGGTCTGCCCTTGTGCCAACAGAGTATAACCAAATATTCAAATACATGATAGGGAAATTGGCCAACCCCATTCACAAAGATTACTGGAGAGAATGGTTCATTCATGAAATTTTACCATTAACTAGGATTCCCTTAACCCAACAATTAATAACTACATTGGGGGAATCCCTAGAAAAGGCCATGAAAATTGAGGTGATGGAGGGATATCCTGGATGATTACGGGTAACAAGACCACCTAATGACTATAATATTACACAACTACAAGGTCATATTTTCTCCCTGACTGATAAGATTAATGAGATGACCATTCCTACAACATCCCACCCTCAAGTGTGGTGTATTGGTTTCTATACTGAGGGGAATGAAACAAAATAATGTCACATATTGAGGGGTGTAGGACCCCCCACCCACCTCCCCCACAACCCATGTCACCTCCACCAATAAGACCGTATGAAAGAGTTGCGCAAGTCGTAGCTACAACACAATTCCATGGCCTTGTGTAGTACCATGCCTTCCCAAACCATCAGGGTACTCAAAATAATGACTATTGTTAAATCTTCTGAAGTCATGGGCACCCCCCTCGACATTTCCCAATCCTACAAAAATACACCACCATTCCAAACGCACTATACTGTGAATTTTGTGGGTCACCTACTCACACCACCAAATAGTATCACACATTGGATGATCTTGAAAAAAACCTAGATTGGTTTTCATTCAAGGTTGAAAAAATTCCTCAAGGATTTGGAGGAGGATGTAGAGGTGGTGGAGGTTTCATAGGTGGACGAATTGGTGGAAGAGGGTCATCTCGGTGTTATAATTTTGATGAGCAGGGACATCTCACTCGATATCTTCCTCTTCCAATACGTCCTTGGTGTTCCCATTATAGAAACAACACCCATGCCACTGAGGATTGTCTCAATTTGATTGCGAAATGGGAGGATCATGCAAGACAACAAGGCACCAATTTGATAAATTTATATCCCTAACCTGTGATTGAAGAAAAGTGATCCAGATTTTATGAGAAGAACAAAATTAATACATATTATTAACAGATTCTTAACACAAAATATCAGAGATAAAATAAAACTGGTTTTCTATTCAATAATGAAATAAGTTGAAACTATAAAATGCAGCAGAAACAAGTTTGTTGGAATGGTGGCAGCTTATCTCTGAGAAGAGATGTGACGGTTGTGCTCATTCACAAGAAGATGATTACAATGAGGCTCTGAAGGCATTTTTTACAATAAACAGGAATGCCAAAATTCCTAGACATCCAAAAACCTAACCCTAGGAGATGAAGCACCAAAAGTCATGTGGGCCCTGTTTGGGTAAGTTAGTACATTAACTTCTCGGGGTCGTAACTTTTGCATACGATCTTCGTTTTAGGTGTATAATAGCCCATTGGAAAGGTATCATCAAGGAGATTCATTTTTGGGCCTCAAGTATGGATTTGAATATCATTGAGTTGGGTCATTCCCTAAAAAACTTCATTTAGGCCCTCAAAATGGCCCCTGAAGTTAAAAACTGCTAAAAATAGTAAATTGCCAAAATTGCCAGAAAACTGTTTTGAGCCAGTCGGAGAAGGTGGGTGGCCACCGATATCCAATTGGATAAAAAAGGAACCAATATTATTATTATTACTAGAGGAGGAACAAGGATTGGTGTTGATGTTGACAACTCGACTCAAAGTAAGATCCGCAAGGTGGTACTAGAATATGTCACATATGACCCCCTTGTGCAGAAATAGTTCTTTAAGGACACTATTGAGATATTCCGATGTATTTCTAATCCTCCAATACTGATACCTGCATAATCAAGCCATGAGCCTCAACCTAAAACTGTGGATCATCCTCTATTGAGACCCCAACAGACTCTTGCATTGTAGTTCAGCTTACTTGCAAATATTTTGGATGACGAAAAATTCACCAGGTATTTTTGGAAAAAGATTAAGGGGATTTTAGATATTGAAATGAACCCAGAAGAGTCGATTGTTTCTCATCTCCTCAAAAGACATACCGATAGAATATAGAGAAGGAAGCAGAGCTCTGGATGAGAATTTAGACTAAATACTCACATCACTGGTTACAAAATTAATAATTTTATGTTAGATTTGGGGTATGACATCAACATCCTACCAAAGAAAACTTGGGAAGCCATGGGTAAGCCCAAGTTGGTCTATTCACCCATTCAGTTGTGGATGGTCAATCAATATTGTATCTACCCTATTGGGAGGCTGCAAAATGTTGAAGTGGACTTAGATGGAGTTAATACAATTTTTGACTTTGAGGTTATAAAAATAATGGAGGAAAAGGACCCATACCTAGATTTATTTGGAATCGACTGGGCTTATGATAATTACATTGTTATAGATATTAAGAATGAACTCATGAAATTTGAAGCAAATGGTATGAAATTAACCCAACCACTAGATCCCTATCGAGGTCCTAGATTTATGTATCCAATAGAGGGGAATATGGAAGAGGATACCTTGGATCATCTCTACACTCTAACTTTAGGAAAGCGAACACATTATATTAATCCAACTGCAAACAACTCAGTAAGTTGGTGTAGTATTCAGTCTGCAAGGGAAGATTCAGAGGTACCATTTGGAAACTAGAAATAGAGAAGATGTGAGAACTTCTCACGATGTTGCATGATTATTAGAGCATCTAGGTGGATTGGATATGAGGTTAGAGAAAACCTTGTGTATGATTGCACTTCAGATTTGGGCAGTTTTCTTATTGAAGTAGAGGATAAATTTGTGCTAGAACAAAGACTTCCTATATTGGACATTGTGTTACGATCCTCTTCAACTAGATGGTGGACCACTCATAAGGGTACTTTATGTTCCTTGGAAAAAGAAACACATGCCATCCAACATCGTTTTATTCCCTCTTCACAACTTACTTTGTTGAATATGGAACAATTAGGTTTGGAATTATATGATGGGATTTTAGATCCGAGGGAGCATGTTGTGCACTTTATTCAGGTATGGGAAGTTATGCAACTTCCTTCTCAATTGTGGGTGCATCAGTTTATTCATTCCTTGGGAAACATTCCAGCCACTTGGTATATCCATGAGGAGTCTTGACGTCAAAATGGTTGTTGCGAAAGCCTTCAATGACAATTCTGTCAAGACTTCTTATTCTCAAGTAATTCCCCTTAAATCGGTTTATCTTTGTAACAGATTAAGAAAATACATTGTTTTGATGAATTTAATTCTATACATCCTTCTACTGTCTATCCTGAACATGAGTACCTCCTTCATCATATTCCTTACCCATCCCCTGCTCAATTACATGTGGCCTGTATTACTGTTGATAGAAACGCAGAAGATCCAGATGACCTTCAAGAACTTAGGCATATGACATTACAGTAATCCAAATGGATTAGGGAGGTTAAACATACTATCCCAAATGATGTCATTAGTTCCTATAACAAACCCTTGAAGTTACATAAAGTCAATATAAAAATTGATGAGCATCCTAAGCTATCCTCCATTGGAGACTATTGGGATGAACAAACCGTGATAGAGATACATGATCTATTGCAAGAATATGAGGATTTGTTCCCTACAAATTTCTCATAACTAAAAGGTATTAAGGGAGATTTAGGGGAGATGAGGATAGATTTAAAGATTGAATCAAGACTAGTTAAGCATAGGCCATATCGGCTAAATCTCAGAGTTAAAGTGAAAGTGAAGAAAGATATTAATAAAATGCTCCCACTTGGGTTGATTTTCCATGTCGATAAGGATGATTGGATGATATACTGGTTTGTGTGGTTTATAGAAGCATGAATGATGCTTGTGTGAATGACCTCTTTCCTACCCCCTTTAGCGATGAGGTATTGGATCAAGTAGTGGGAAATGAGGCATATTCCTTTACATATGGGTTCTTCGGATATCATCACATTCGAATCACTAAGGAATATATGAAGAATAATACTTTTAATATTGAGTGGGGATCATTTTTCTACAATGTTATGCTTTTTGGGCTTAAGAATGCCCCAACAGTATTTTCTCGGATAATAATTGCAACATTTAGCAACATCATTCATATGTTCCTTGAGGTATACCTGGATGATTGGAATGTATACAACTTACTTAAAGATCACATTGGGCTATTACACTTGATGTTGGACCACTATAGAAAGTTACAGATTTCCCTTAATATGTGAAAATGTATTTTATCTATACCATTTGGAAATCTGTTAGGGAATATTGTTTGTTAGGAAGGAGTGTTAGTCGATCTTGTGAAAATTGTAGTTATTCTCAATATTCCTCCTCTTATGACTGTCAAGCAGTTGCGCACAAATCTGGACCATATTGGTTATTACTGCCAATTTATTAGGGGTTACATGAGCATACGGGAACCTTTGGAACAACTTCTCAGTAAATCTTAAGGGTTGTTTTGGACTCAGGACCGTGATAAAGCATTCGACCTGCTAAAAAACAAATTCAAAATTGCACCCATTATGACTTATCCTAACTGGAAAGTTGAATTTCATGTCCATATTGATGCCTATGCATTTTCTCTAGGCACCATTCTTTTGAAACCAGGGGAAGGGAAATTGGACCATCCTATATACTTTTCCAGTCACAAACTTTTCCAAGATGAACATAAATACACCCACGACAAAAAAAGAAGGTTTGGTTATGGTGTATGCTTTAAAAAAGTTTAGGAATTATTTACTTAGAAGTCATTTTAAGATTTTTACTGACCATTTTGCTTTGCAGTATTTGGTGAACAAACTCGTGTTAGAAGGTCGAATTTGTAGGTGGATGTTATTATTTTAGGAGTTCTCTTTTGAGGTCATTGTTAAGCCTGGTAAGCTAAATGTCTGATTGGATTACTTGTCTTTCCTAGAGTCTAGAGAACGTGATGGACTTGTATATGAACAGCTCCTAGATACATATATGTTTTGTATTGAGGCCATTCCTTATTATTTATCATACATTTGTTTTTACTACTAGTACTATGCTAACATGATATTTTGCAACACAAAAGAGGAACCTAGTGGTTTGGGTAGTATATTATCAATTTATTGAGGGTAAACTCTACAAATTGGGAATGGATAATATCTTGTGGAATTTTTTTCTTGACCATGAATGGCCTGATATTCTATGGGAATGTCATAGTGAAGTTGTGGGAGGACACATTGGAGGAAAGAAAACTACTAGAAAGAACCTATAGGATGGACTATGGTGGCCTACAATATTTAAATATAATAAGGAGTATGCTCGGGTCTGCAATGGATGTTCTAGAGAGTGGGAAAACCATCTCATCGTGATGAGTTTCCTCTGCACCCTTTTTGCATACTACAAGCTCTTGAAAAATGGTTTATTGATTTCATCATCCCTATAAATCCTAAAACTAAGAATTCTAATGCCAGATACATAATTAGCCCAATAAAATACTTGACTCATTGGGATGAAGTAGAGGTTGTTCAATATTGTTGTATGGCCACAAAAACACAATTTATTTTTGATAATGTTATTACTAGGTTTGGTTGTCCTCGCAACTTAACCAGTGACCAAGGAGCCCACTTTCTCAGTGAAACTATAGCAACCCTTACCATAGAATTTTTTATTTAGCATCATAATAACAATCCCTACCATCCGTAAGCTAACAAAATAGTGGAACGATTTAACAAAATCTTGAAGATGGGGCTGAATACGGTTTGTTGTGCAAATCAGGATGATTGGGATGAGCGAGTTCCAACTGTGTTATGGGCATATATGACTATCACAAAGCGATTAAATAGGTACACCCCATTCCAACTGGTATATCGCTAAGAAGCAGTTGTGTCAACTGAGTTTCTCATCCCAAGTCCATTCATTGCATGAGCTACCAAGATGACCGAGGACAAATCCATTGCAATGTGGGTGGAGGAATTGTTGGAACTCGAGGAAGGTAGGTTCCTAGAATATTTTCATTAGACTATGGAGAAAGACCAACAAAAGGCTTGGCATGTTCAATTTATAAATCCTAATTCATTTGCATAGGGTGATTTCATGATCTTATATGAAAACAAGTATCAGAAACATTTAGGCAAGCTCCAAATGCACTGGCTTGGTCTTTTTATAGTTGCATAAATCCATGAATATGGAGGTGTCAAATTATCCCAACTCAATGGATTTCTTCAACCTTGTTGGGTGAATTAAGAATACCTGAATCCCCATTTTTCTGTTGCATATTACAATTTCATTACGCTCCTTGTTTTGAGTGTGGGTTAGTAAGTAGGATTTCCATTTTTGTATCTATTTTACTTAATGTCAATACATGGTTACGTGTTATGTGTTTACGTGTCTTAGTGATTCATTGTCCTGTCCAAGTCATCCATCCTGGATATTCACTTTGTGGTCAGGGAGTTCAAAGTCACATTCTCTCATACATAATGCTACTGAAATTAAAATATTGTGCTCTTATGTCATCACATGGGTCATTAAAAGTTGCTAGTACCTTTTTACATGTGATTGTGTCTCTCTTGTCATCGTCACTTAAAGTTTAACAATTATCCACCTTTTCCTGGTTAAACGCTTGCCTACTCATTAATTTTCTGAGCTGATATACTATCTTGTTACCAAATTTGTCGTTATGCATTTAGTTACCCAAATCACGTCATGGATTATGTTGCATTCGAGGGATTATGTCAAGGTTAATTCCTACTACTCTCACCTTTCAACATTCGACCTATGGTTTTCATGTCACTTTTCATGTATGGACTATAAAATTTCCTTTTCTCGATATGATAACTTGGATCGTTCTATCGACGATGGCACATGGATCATCTCCCACAAGACCATACCATATGGGAAAACCAAGAAAGGACAAACAAATATAACGGGGAATATATTGCATATGGGTGATGTATGCATTGAAAATCCAAAACAATAGTTGGGAACTATCTAGTGTACAATACGATGGTTGGCCTCATGTCCTAGTATCTTTTGCATCATTATTTATTTCTAATAAAGGCTGGGAACCGTGTCCTAGAAACACACAGTCATGTGAACCCTAAGGTCTTTGCAGATTCAACTGGGTGCAAAAAATCCTTTCAAACCATAAAATTTTCTTCATCAACTAGAGTGTAACAACCCTAGTAGAATATATGTTTAGGGATTATTAAGTAAAAATTTATTAGGTAATTAATTTTTCTAACATGTTATTAACTAAACAAAGATTGGTATAATGATACTAATTAAATATTTATTAATTAATTAATTGTTATAATCTGATTAATTAATTGATTAATTAATTACCTGTTACATTCATTGACATGGGTATTAAAGTTAAAAGGGTTAATAAATTTAATTGTTTAAATTAAAGGATTACGTATGCAGAGGGGATAAGGAGCATTAATAAACGGATAAGGAACATTAATAATTGGATAAGGAGCATTAATAATCGGATAAGACAATGAATTTGGGGGTAAGGAAAGGGGAAGGAGGATATGAGGAGGAGGCTTATGGAAGGAGGGGGATCATTTTTTTTTTGGAGGGTTCTCTTGGATTTGCACAGGGGAGTTGAGTTCTATAGTCGGGGAGGATTAGTATAGGGGGCACCGGTTTGCTGGGGGTTTTGGGCACGGGGGCCAGGATATCCATATGGTATCCTGGAGCTAGGAAGCTGTCCTAGTTGGCAAGGTGGAAACACGGTTTGGGCAGAGTTGGTTCGTGGCTTCAAGCTGGGCAAGGCAACAGCAGGAAGGTCAATAAGACAAGCGGAAGGTTAACATCAGACCAAGGTATCTTAATTTACGTATTTGTTTTACGCATTCTCATGAATATGTAATGGCTATAAAAAAATTATTAGCATGTTGTTATTTAGATTTATGTTGCTTATATGAATTTCTGCTATTTATATGATGAACGAAAGAAATTAATTAGAAGTAATTTTTATCTGTTTAAATTTATGAGTATTTTTAGGCTTAATTTAAAATTAGGTCCTTACATAATGGTATCAGAGCTAAAGTTCCGAAGCTGGAACCTTAAAGGCCTACCTAGAACTAAAATGTAAAACTTAAAAAAAAAAAAAAAAAACTGTATATATCATCCAATTTAATGAACTAGAAAGAGTTTCTTAAGCAGGGATAAAACTTAGAAAAAAAAATGGCTTAAAATGACAATGGCCTGTAATTAGAATGGAATTGAGTCCCCTATCAGGGCAGAAAACTCCCCAATACAAGTCAATTAACCTTATAGAACCAACTCAAAGCTAGAAACAGTCCAAAATTAGAAACAACACACACACACAAAAAAAAAACAACCTAGAACTGAAAATACTCCAATACTGGAAACACCCAAAAGAATCCCAAGAGAAAAGTAACATTGAAACCTTAAGAAAACCATGAATATAAAAGAAGGAGAAATATGTAAGAAATTCCCCATAGTGTCAAGTCTCTCTCCACTTATTCAAGTCACCTTCACGCCTATAAGGGTCTTGACCTCCTGCAAGAAGTAAGAAGTACAAAGAATAAAGAGTATTAGGTTCAAAAAAAAAATCTTAAATATGAAAGAATATAGAAATGCATATTAGATATACATGTAATCCTATGATATTTTCATAGGAAATGGAGGTTTACATCTATTACATG
>JASDQU010279836.1:3603-14644 GCA_032191745.1 Picea mariana
CTATAAAGCCAATTAATCTATATTTAAAAGCATGCCATGGATTTAAGGATTGGTTAGGGGGCCATGCCTATTTAATGGCATGCACCCCAAGGAAGAAAAAAACCATTTTTGCAAAGATTTTAGTCTTGTAAAACATGCCAATAGTACAAAGGGTATGAGGATACACTGTAAAGTGTGTTGGGGGTCACCTTGATGGAATTTCAAGTATTTTGTATCATTTTTGCGTGATTTTTTCCTGGAACTTAAAAATGCACTCCATTTGTGCATTTGAGGAACATGTAAAAAGGTCATTGTAAAATGCAGGCATTTTAGTATTAGTAAAAGAAGTCTCTATTGGAAGTGGACCTAGAGAGTTAGCCCAAATTGGGTGAACTCCAATTTTTCCAACTTGTGTATGTGATTATATTATTATTGTTCATTTCAAGTTCAATTATTTGCAAGTCATTTATTATTAAAGTGGAATTGTCTAGATAAGTATTTCACATGTAACTGCAAAATTGTCAAGCAATCATTTTATTTCAAAGATCAAGTAGATGTTTATGCGTATTTTAAATTTTTGTCATCTAAGGAGTTTTCAGAATAAGTTTGGATCAGAGCAGGTTTGACAAGTATTTTTCAAGTGGATTATTACAAGAGCCAATCTCAATCTTGGTAAAGGAAAAATTGCAAGTTATAAGTCTGAAATTGGAAAGAGATTTCGATGGCATAAGATGGCTTTGGTAAAAGAAGAATAAGATTATCCCATGACCCATGAAGAGATCAGAGCTACGCTTCGATCACTAAAATAAGCAATAGATGAGTTATAATGGAGAATTCAAAATTATGTAAATGGGGAATCTTCAGTAAAAGGAGAAGAAGGAGGTGAAGGTGATGGACCTTCTGAGTGCCCTTCCCCTTCCTCATCATCATCATCAGTTTCTTCTTAAGCAAGTAAACATTATCCCCATCAAAAGAAGTCCTGTAAGAATATTAACCATAATTTTCCATTACTAAAATTGGATGCTAAGTTCGAGTTGTCGACCTATGATGGATAATTGAATGCCGATAAATTGGACAATTGGATCAATAATATAGAGTTATATTGCATGGTTCAAAGAATTATGGACAAGGATACAAAAACACAATTATATACTCTTTTACTAAGTGGAACTACCTTAATATGGTGGGAGAGTAAGATGCAAGTTGATCTGGTTCAAAATGGTAAAGTAATCTCTTAATGGGATAATTTTACTAAGGCTATCAGAAAATAATTCTATCCACTGGCACATACATATATGGAAATGATCGAGTGGCAGCATCTAAGACAAGGTAAAGGCCAGTATATTCAGGAATATACACAAGAATTAAAAAAGAAGGCATTATCCATAGAAATTTCATTGTATACTCATGAAATGATTTTGAAGTACATTGGTGGCATGCAATCATATCCTCATCACACTATTCTAATGTTTAACCCTACTAACATCGACAAGGTGTCAATACAAGCTACACATCTAGAGGATAGTAAGGGTAAGCATGTGAGTGAAGATAATAATCCATTCAAGTACGAGAAGAAACCAAGAGGTAAATGGAAGAGTAAGAGATCAACCATGGTGAGGAAAGCTAAGGGAAGACCTACATGTTCCCATTGTAATAAAAAGGGACACGAGGAATCACGATGTTGGAAGCTGCATCCAAAATTATGACCGAAGAAATTCAAGGATAAAGGGAAGAAAAAGATTGGTGCATCAACTCATCATGATCTAGGGTCAGATTCCAGAGATGAATCCAAGATAATGGTCATAGGAAGAAAAGATATATTAGTTATCAAATAAAATTATTTAGTTCAATCTTCCAAGAAGAAAAGTGATATTGATCAGAAGAAAAGGTGAGAGATTTTTCATGTCAGAGTTATAGTCAAGCATACAAAGGTAGATACTTTATTTGACACTCTATCTCAAGTTAATTTAATATTTGAAGCAATTGTTAATGATTTGGGATTGAATATGAGACCTCACAAAAATCCATATCCATTAGGCTGGGTGTGTGATGATGCTAAGTTGCAAGTGACAAAACAATGTCAGATCAAGTTTGCAATTACAGCTAAGTTCTTTAATGAGGTCGAGTTAGATGTTGTGCCTCTTGAAATTTGTGGAACTGTTTTGGGTAGTCCATATCTATTTGAAAGGAATGATATGCTCTATAAAGAATAAAACAAATATCACTCTCTCAAGGATGAGATTGTATATATTGTCAAAGCTCATTGCATCAAAACTAATGTTTCTTTAGTGGGAACGAGGAAAATGAAGAAACTCGTGAAAGAAAGTAAATATTTTGTTCTCATAATAGTGAAACAGAAAGAAGAAGATATAAAAAATGATTTAGCAGGTTGTGATCCAAATCATAAGAAGGAATTGATCAACATCATATCTAATTATGATGATTTATTTCAAGAACCTACAAGGATGCCTCCTAAAAGAGAGGTTGAACATGAAATATATTTGTAGTAGGATGCTCCTCTTTCGAACATTGGAATGTACAGGACATCAGTGATCGAGAATGTAGAAATCAAGAAGCAAGTTCAGGAGCTTCTCGATAAAGGAATCATCAGACCAAGATCTTCTTCATGTGGTTCTCCTATTGTGTTAGTTCCAAAGAAAGATGGCACGTGGAGGATGTGTATTGATTTTCGAGCCCTAGACAAGATCATGGTAAAGAACTGTTATCCTCTTCCAAGAATAGATATTTTGATGATTACAACTGCATGAGACATCCTCCAGGACACATACTTGAGAGAGAGAGCCCCTGAGATGGGTGTGTGGTTCATATCTGAGACAGAACTGGAACGTAGTGATGGCCTCCTCCATACAAAGAATTGAGAATAACTCCAGATGACTCTCATGTGTAATGCGGTGAGAAAGGAGATCTGTTGAGTTGGACATGCATATGGTTGAGCACAAGGTGAACATGTGAATTCCCTTGAGATGGGTGCATTGTTATGAGACAGAGATGAAAATGATGTATTATCCTCCTCTAAGCAAAGAGTTGAGATTATGAACTCCAGATGACTCTCCTGTGCAATGTAGTGGGAAAGAAGATCTGATGAGTTGGACTTGCCTATGGATGAGAATAGGTGAACATGATCCTAGTGGCCGAGCACTAGTGGGTGTATGAGATCCCTTGCTATATTGTTCAAGATTCAAACTTACTTGTAACCCTAATTGTAATGTAAAGGGTACAGGTCGGCCCCACCTTAATGTAAAAGATAATTAATATAAAAGATAATTAATGTAAAAGATCATTAATATGGTAATTATTAATTATATTTTGAGTCATTGAGGTCGGCCCTATTGTGCCAATAGACACATCATTTGATGTGACAAGTCTTATATAAATAAAGATGAATCCCCATTGAGGAAACACACTTATCATTTTGTCATCTCATGATTTCAGAAGTTGTGGTCTGAAATTATGGGAATTACAACACCCTCTTGTGTGCTAGGTTTGGTGATGGTATGCGAGGTCTTTCTCTTGAGGAATATAGCAAAGGATTAGTTGGGTTTTCTTCCCTTTTTTAGAAGGGTTTCCCAAGATACTTCTTTTGTTCTTGTGCATGGTTATTCTTCATGTGATCTTGGTTTGTTGCAGTAGTTATGGTTAAAGTAATAGTTAAAAAAAATAATTTAAAGAGAATACATGAGCCATAGATCATTGAAAATCCAACATGTTATAAGAGCAGGTATTGAAGAATACTACTTGCTCAAAATTGAAGGAATACCATGGAATGTTAAACCCTTGCTGCTATTACATAGAAGGAAAGGATTGGACCCATTTTAAGTTTCTGTGGTGAAGATACATGTTGGCCCTCGACCAATGTTTGAGGAAACGTTGGTTGTGTTTGACCATTTGTGGGACTTTGACGGGCTGGTCAAAGACAGAGCACTCAAGCGAAGCAGAGATTGTGGGATCTCACCCATTTTGTGGGATTTTTGGGCTTTTAGGGTTTATGTAACAAGTATGGGATGTTGTCCCATGGGTTTAACCATGTTTAGGACTTTTTGTAATGTATAAATAAGTAGTCAGGCGATGTAAGTAGTAGAGGTCATGGGCTTAGTGCATGACTAGAGTATGTTAAGACCTGTAGAACTAAGTGGACGTGATTGTAAGAGACTTTGTGCACAGACTGTGTAAGGATTTATTCCCTGATCTAATTCGAGGAAGGATGATATGGCGAGGTGCGTGAATATCTCTTGTCCCTTGGAGGGGTTGGATTTATGGATTTGTGAACAGGAGCAGAGGAATGTAAGAAGATTGAAGACTAATAAAGAAGAAGAAGAAGTTGGTGGACGTAGCCCCACACTGGGGTGAACCACATATAGCCTATGTTGATGTTCTTTGTGCAATGTTATTCATGTTGTTTATGTATTTATATTCTTAGTGCACTAGTMTTRATGTATGTTAGATAGATGTATGTATTCTTARTGATCTATTGATGGTAAATGAATGCTAGATCCGAGTTAATKCTATGTGCTTGGAAGTATTTGGTCTGATTATTATTCTATTGTTGTGTACTTATGGTTTAATCTGCGATGTGACTAAGAATCATAACTTAATTCATATTGTTGGATAAGTTCTCTGTTAAGTGTCATAATCATAGATCTGTGTCCCAGCTAGGTTGTAGACACCTGAGTCCTGAAAACCCCCCCTCCTCTACCTCGGGTGAGACTTCATCTGCTTCGAAGGTGTTTCCAAAAGGGACAGTAGTTAGGGGAAGGAAACACAACCTTCCCAGAAGTTGAGCCATTAGAACCATTGGTCGCGATGTTCACCACCTTGTGGTATACGAACGATATGGCGAAGAAGTGGCAATCAAATGTTGTCTTCCATACTTACTACATATAACTGACACACACCATTGAATCATTTTCACGGATGACCCCAAATACATTGCATCAATACATGCCTCTAGCGAAGTTTCGCGTAAACCGACACTTCATCTACATCACCACACATAGGGATGAAAGCAAGGAGGAGCTACAGTCCTACTACAAATTGACCGATGAATACATGGAAGAGATTAATAAGGAATGGCCAACCAAATTCCTTGTACCGATCGAAGATGCAAAATTTTATGACCCCGACATCATAAGAAGTCCTTTGGTCACTCGGACTGAGTATGATGGATAGAGTAGCGCAAGGAAAAATAAGACAAAGGAGGAAGTGCAAGACATAGACAGTGATGAGAAGGACAAACCATCAGAGGAAACTGCACCTGACTCACCTCCAGGAGGAGGAGGAGACAAAGTAAACCAATAAGAGGTAGGAGAAGGAGAAAATCAAGAAAAATGTGAGGTGACACCGTGAAAGAATCCCCTCACCACATCAGAAGCAGAAGGTTTCCCAAATAAACCTTCGGTAACAAAGAAGGCCCATGCCAATAAGCCTCAGTCGAAGAACGTGCTCATAGTGGATGATGTTGATCTCATCATTGCAGCCGTAGAGGATGCTTCAAAAGACATATTGCAAAGACATGGAGAAAAGAGGGAGTCGATGTATGACCGAATAGAGAAGGATCTCAGAGACATCCAACAAGCTATCCATTCAAGCCACACAGTGCCAATTGTGCCTTCTTCAATAGAAAATGTAGAATCGGGGGATGATCCCACCCAACTGTGAAGGTTAGAATATGCAACAGAGGCTGGCCTTCGTCAAGCCCAATAAGAAAAAGAACAGGCTACAAAAGCCATGAAGCAAGAAAAGGAGGAGGCCTTAGAGAAAATTTGAGTTGCGCAGTGGGAGAAAAGTGAAATTAAGGCGATGTTTGAAGAGAACAAAGAAAAGATGTAGGAAGAAAAACAACAGCTGCTTCCAGAGCAGACTGTGGTCAAGGAGGTAGTGACTATAGCACTTCGCTCTATGTCAAGCTTGGCACAAGAGGAACCAGAGTCAACTACAATGCAAGTGAGGAAGCTCGCTGAAGCCATTCAACAACTTCAAGCACATATCATAGAATTAGAAATACAAGCAGTATCTAGCACTCTGTAAGACATGTGGGATTAGAGGCAAGAAGCTACTAGGAGCGTAATAGAAAGAATCAAGGTATTGGCCTCAGAATGTAAGCAATTAAGTGATCAAAGTGCATAGACCTATGATTGCCTTGCAGAAGATTCAGAGCTGAGGAGATTGGAAGCGTAACTCTAGGAGGCAAAGCAACAGGCATCCACTGTACAAGCACAGATGAAACTGTTGAGTACATTTGAGAATATGAAGAGGTCACAGGAGTAGTACGCAGTCCAGTAGCAGGTTACCACCATCCATAGCAAGGTTATGGAAGTGACACAGAGACTCCATTCAGTGCAGCATGAAGCCTGCACACTTTTTGAAGAGATCGAGGGACAAGGCTCACAGTTGGAACAAGTGGTCACAATAATAGAACAATGCTTGGAAGGGCCTGTCACTGAGCAATTAATTCAGAAGTTCAACGAGTAGGAGGCTCTGGTGAAGCAACAAGTCGAGGCAGCTCGAGCTAAGCTTGAGGCCTTCGAAGCGATATTACGCATATCAAAGTGACTCAGGATGAGTCACAGGTGATTGTTCGGGGCCTATTGTCCCTCGACCAAGTTTTGAGGAAATGTTGGTTGTGTTTGACCATTTTTTGGACTTCGACAAGCTGGTCGAAGATGGAGCATCACGGCAAAGAGGAGATCGCAGGATCTCACCCATTTTGTGAGATTTTGGGATTTTAGGGTTTATGTAATGGGTATGGGATGTTGGCCCATGGGTTTACCCATGTTTAGGTCTTTTTGTAATGTATACGCTCAAGGGAAGGTTAGACCCTCTCTATAAACCACCTTTTAAAAAAAAATGTTTGTCCATAGAGGAAGGAAGAAATGCACACAAATGTGCACGAGTAAGGGAGTTGACAGAAATTAATGTCATAGATAATCAATGTAAACTATGTGGGTAGAAAAATCACTAAGTAATTCACTTGTGCATAATTAAATTCTAGCACAAGTTCATTTTATGTTCAAAACGAGATAAAAGGAGTACATACCAATTGGCTGAGTTTGGTATTAAATTTGTAGAATGTAACATGAGCGAAAATAAAGAGGATATCTTCGACACAGGGATGGATCTGCTAAAGCACTGTAAGGTTGAGAAACTTGGTGATTAGTTGGTCCAGTTGTGGCATCAATTTCCCATTATGTGACATTGGGGTTCCTTATATTATCTGACCCTTCAAAGGGCCACACTCCCTTGTTGTATCATGTCGATGGCTCTTATAAAGAGTTCTTTCAGGGGATAATCAAAAATATTATGAAGAATAAGTTGTAAACCTATAGGGGTTACATATACATGGAATTTTGATAGTTCTTGGATCATCATCTCAGGGGAAGGCCGTGAGAATGAATCTATCACTTGTACTCAATATATTATCAAGCGCAAGTATTAGTCATGTGTCTACATAGCAAACAATTGGACAATAGGGTTGTCATTGAAGTTAAATATTCCATCAAAGTTAAATATCGATGGAATATGGAAAATTGTGAAATTAAATATTAATAATTTAAAATAACAATCATGCCCCTCTATTTCCATTTCAGATGATGCACCTCCCTTATTAAATTCGGTGGTTTTTTTTTTAATTTGTGGGAAGACTATGGAAAGTAAAGGGCTAGAAAGTTAAGGATTGGATGAGAATTGTTTTCATCCTTTCACTACAGTCTTCAAAGTCAAATGGAAAATGCTATTATGGGTGGATTTATAGTGGTAAAAGCATCCTGTGAATCTAACACTTTGTTAGGAACAAAAAGGCAAGAAGACATTCTATGGTGTGAAAAAATTTCACAGTAGTCCTCTACACGAGTGTATAGACCTTTCTTGTTATATATCTTTCCCAAGGTTGCAACATTTGGATGACATGTTTGATGTATAGGTTCTCATTTTAATATTCAAACAAGAACTGATGGAGATACCAACATACAACTATCCATATTTTAAAATATCCTTGTTCTATACAATGATCAAGCATCAGAAAAAGGATATTGGATTGATGAAGTGTTGAAGTGGCTACATTGGTTGACTGAATTCACCTAATAGCTCATTCACCTATGCAGATGGTCTTGTAAGTGAGAAGAGTGGATTAGATCCGAAAGACAACAATAGTGTTTGCTTGAAGTGTTTGGTCTTAAATATTTGTGCTAGAAGCTCAAGGGTAGCTACAAGAAAAACATGTCTGGTTATAGAATATAGTAGTGACAGGTGGCCACAGGAAGCTACAACAATATAATGAGTTTTCTAGTCTATGACAACCAAGAAGAACCTCCAATGGTGTACACTCTCAGGTATGCACTTGTATATATATTATTTGCATCACTGTCATAAGGATACTTCTAAGAGGAAGGAACCCTTGGTGAAATCATGAGCCAAAAAAGGTCTCAATGCATTTAGAAGAACAACATAGCGGAAGTGAATACTCCAGGTTTGATTGTTTTTAATGCCTCTAAACTACATTACTAAGGTTGCTACATTACAAATAGGTATTATAGTTGTGACAACAATCCATAAATTGTTTTGATTCTAGAGATGTACTCATGAATATCCTCTAGGAGATATTCTTGTCTTGTTTCTTTTCACTTGTTTTCTTGTTCTAGGTAGGTTAACAACAAAGGAAGATGATTATCCTTCAAACTTCAGAGGGAGTCACTTGACTCAGAAGAAGTCAAGCTAATTGAGAAAGAGAGACAGTACCTTTTTTCTCTTCAACAATCCAGAGGAAGATAGCCATTGATACAGTTGTTCCAGTTGATATTCCCAGGGACTCTGTAGTAGGCCATAAAAAATGCATATTTGGGCTTGACAAACTCTGCAAGAGGCAGAAAGACATGAAACTGATGAAAGTGTCTAGAAATACAAAATAGAGACTTGTAGTCATAGGATTCTCACAAGCAGAGGGAGTGAACTATGATGAGACATATTGATCCTGTAGCCCGATGCACTTCCATCTATACTACCATCCATGAGTTGGAAACCACATCAGATAGATGGATTCTCGATGAAGTTTGGGTTTCAGCAAGAGTGTTGTTGATCCAAACCTATACTCTTACTTTATTGGTGACGAGAGCCTGATTTTGATGACTTATTCAAGAAGTCGGTTTAGTACAAGCAAGCTTTAACTTCTAATTTTGAGATGAACGATCTGGGTATGATACACTACTTATTGGGACAAGAAGTATGATAGAGGACCAATGATACTTTTTCCTAAGTCATGGAAATATACAGTGGAGACTGTTGTATCCTTTTCACCATTTGAATGAGAAAAAGAGGGACACTTTCAAGTGTAGTTGGGTCAGCTGAACAACACAAAAGTTAGTGCAAGAGTTAGACACATCAAGCATAAGAAATAAATAAAAATCTAAAGAAACAAAACTACAATGCATAAGGAAATTAGAACCAAAATTAATCAAACAATTGACCAATATTCATGCCACCAATGGAGAGTTTATATTAGTGGGAAAACACCAAAGAAAAAAGGGGACTAATGGATCCCCTCTTCTTCCAAGGGAGGGCTATTGAGTCCCCTATGTGAGAGCTCTTCTTACAAATAGAAAACTAGAAGGGGAATGGTGAAGAAATCCAAGATTATTCCCTCAAGAGATGAGGTGAATAGATTAATGAGATGATGTGAGTATGCTCCAAGAAGAAAAGAGGTTCCTTGTAGGAGAATAGAGGCAGCATAACAATGCAATGAGATTCTTGAATTCATAGTGCACACACAGCCTATGTTTATAGAAAAAGATTGAGGCATCATCCAACCGATCTTTAGTGTGATCAAGGGGCCCTTTAGGGAACCCTTAGGTATTTGACCATCCCCCCCCTCAGATTCAACTCTGATTTAAAGATCAAATCGACTTGGGAGATGACCTAGAAGTGGGTGAGGGGCTGACAAGAATCATAAATGCATCGTTCTCAGGTGTGTGTGGCTTTTTGCATACACAGTCGTACGTCGAACGCATGTGCACTTTCCTTACGTTTCTGACCTGGGCATGTGTGCGTGGTTCCTGTAGTGCTTCTGCGCATGTCAATTTTTTAACGAATTGTATAGTTTTTTCCCTTTGGAAATGCATTTTGGGGCTATGAATGAACTAATAGGTGTTTGGAGATGTTGGATTCTTGTAACCATTTGTAGATTAAATTTCAGTGATAACATATGCCCCCCTGATGTGTGATGTTAGAAGCATAAGTATAGCTAAAATACATCAATTTTTCTTCTACCAAGAGTACCATTGTAAGAAAGAGTGTTGATAGGAACTGCAAGAGCGATCTGGTGGAGAGAGAGGGAAAACTGTGGGAACCAAACCTTGCTCTAGGTGTGGGAAAATAAAAACTATATACAAATAAGGTAGGCATGCCCCATGCTCATGTCATGTAACTAAAATGTGTAAGATAGTAACTGAAGCTATATGCTGGTGTAGATAATTGCATTTCCCTCCAAGGCGGTTTGATAATGGAAGATGAAAATTCTGATAGTGAACATACTTTGAAAAGAGGCGATGACACTTGTAATGAGTGTCAATGACTTGCAGGCATTGATGGCCCAACAAATTTCAGAGGTCTTCGGCTAGTATAAAACAACTACAATAGTTGAAAAGTAAGACCCACCGTAACATGAGATTGTGTTGAAGTCGAGTGTCATGGGGGTCAACAAAAGTAGAGAGAAATGATGGTTCTCTCTATGTCATCCAAGACTCCTCATTGTAAAGGTAATGAGAGTCAAGATACTATCACCCTTTTGGAAACTGTGTTGATGTCGACAAAAGGGGAGTCATGACTCCAAGAAGAAAAGGGCTTCATGAAATCCATTGGATGAGATATGGAATTGATGCAAAACATGGACAAGGTCAAGAGGTGGTGAGACTCAATACTACCCTTGGTTGGGGATATATGTGAAGTATGAGTGGAAGCAACCATGAAACTGAATCAAGCGTTAGGGGGATGACTAGATGGGGGTTAAATTGTGCCAGAGGCGTGACAAAGTGGACAAACTCAGAGATCAGAGGTA
>JASDQU010279838.1:0-10576 GCA_032191745.1 Picea mariana
ATAACACTTCCTTTCATACTGTAACAAAAATGACACCATTTATGGCACTTTATGGACACCACCCTCTGAGATACCCTTTGGCCAATCAATGTGGGAAATCATAACCGTTGGCCTATTGACCCATCATCCTTTTCCCAATGGACAATCGTTAAACCTCTTTAATCCTAGTTTCGCCATTGTCGCACCATGCATGATCCCAACACAATCGAAGCCTCTTTTATCCGTTGTCTTCATTCAACAATCTCCATTAAACGCTGACAAACACAACTAACATTTTGTTTCAAATTGCAGGTATTAGTCAAGAAAATGGCTCCCAAGTCCAAATCCACAGAGGTTGAAGAAAATCCCTTTCTTCCCCCTCCTATTGATCTGGAATGAATTTCGTTAGCCAAAAAAGATCACTTAATTACAGAGTCGAAGTGCGAATTCAAATTCTTCAAATTGCACTTCTGGCTCAAAGATACATTTCTGGATCAGAGTGATGAGATTGAGCTCTGGGAGTCTAATATCCCCTTGTACCTTTTCCCCCAAGTCTACCACTTCCTAGAATTTTCCCTCAAGTGCCAGGCACACTATCTCCTCAATCAAAGAGCCATCGTTTCGTCATCCAGAGAGACCCTTTTCACCATTACATCCGAAACCATAGACCAAATGATGTAGGTACCCATAGTCGAATCTTTGTCCCTTTTTTCCATTGAAGTCCTGACCAAATTATACCAGAAGTTGTCTTTTCCCCAGAGAGCGCAAATCTTCTAGATTTTCCTCCTTGAAAGTGCCTAATTACCCAAGAAAAATCCTCCCTAACATTCCTCCATTTTCTCAGATAAAGGTAACCAAATTATTTCCTCCCTGTGTTGTCTACTTGGATATTACTCAGAGGAGTGGGTGGATGAACCCATCCTGGGTTTCCTATCCATTTTCTCCACCGAAGAGAGGGCCACCACCCAGTTCAATTTCAGCCAGTTTTTGGCCAATAACAATCATGAGAAACTCTTTAGTTTTCCTACAGAAGGCATGTTCAGTTTCTCATCAATATTGGCATACATGTTCATATTTTTTCAATCAGAGAAGTTTTCTTTATTCATGCAGAAGCTCGACCCATACGGAAACCCAAAACCAGTCACATCTTAGACGTCATTACTAAGAAAGAACTCATCTGAGTTTTTTTTTAAGCAGTTCATTGACCAGTTTTACCACCCAGTGGTGAGCATGTTAAGTGGACAGAAATAACATAGGATAAATGAAGAGAACCAAAGGATCTTGCACTTGTTAGAGCTTGCAAAAACATGGGATTGGTATCTATACAAGGACCACATGGAGATTAGAGTTTATGGATGCGAGTTGGCCCCTATAAGCTTCCCAAACACTTACCTGTTAGGATATTCACTCTAGAATATATTAGGCAGATGATTAATTTAGACAACATTCATTTCATGGCTTTTAAGACAAAACAATAGTTGAGGATCAAGGGACAGATATGATCTTTTATCTGTAACAATAGAGCTGTAGGGAAAGAAGCCAACAAGCTATTAAAATAAATGAAGTTTAGTCTTAGTTTTCCTTGGCAGTATGATCCCTATGGAGTTATTGCAAAAGACAGATTGAAGAACACAATTTTCCCCTATTCTCATGTGCCTAAACCAGAGATAGAAAAATTCATGAACCAGACATAGTGGGAGGATAACACTTTAATTGATACTAAACCATAGTCTTCTCCTGTCATCTTTTCGCAAACAACTACTCCACAGGTACTAGTAGAGAAGAGGCCCGGGAAGGATGTATCCCCCTAAGTCACTGAAGTCTCAGCATAATAATTCCAAGTTTATAGGAAAATACCAAAGACCAGTCATACACCTGACATTTCTATAAGAGAGGAGACACAGTCCACCACAATGGAGGGAGAACATTCACCACTATTTTTAGGAAGCCAACAAATGATATCTGCTTCTTCATCCAAGAAGCAAACTGATACCACATTGACTAATAATCCCACACAAGAGTCTGCATAGCTTAGAATTTTTGAGAAATATAACTTGATTAAGAAGAAGAATGAGGTGCTTACTAGCAACACCTATGCACAATTCTGGAAGGAAACATCTACAACCCAACATAGGTTGCTCTCTTCTTTTGACATAGAAAAAGGGAGGATGCACATGGCACACTTGCAGGAAGATGTGCCTCAACCCCCAAAAAAATTTGATTACAAAAGTTCAACATTTGAGTTTGATGGAAAAGATGTACATCCATCCGATCAGATTGATCTGCATAGACAGACTAGAGAAATGATTTTCTCCACCTTGGCCAATACCTCCACGACTGCTGCAAAGTTGCAGGTTTCTTTGAATAATGTCCAGACTCAGTTGAAGCTAGAGAAGGTTTCTTCTTTGGCAAAGTATAAGAAGATAAAATCTCTGGAAGAACTAGTAGTTAAGATTGGATATGACCCATCCAATTTTAAAGAAACAAAAGAGCTCCTCAAGAGGAAGAACACTAACATAGTCTACCTAAGGAAACAACTAAAAATATTTGCAACAGAAGACCCACAAGCTAAAGAAATGGCTGAGATTGAAGGTCATAAAGAGGAAATGTTTAAACTGGTCATGGAGAAGAATGCTCAGATAAAGGAGATGGAAGTTGAGCTGGAGAAGCTAATCAAAGAAAAAGAGCAGAGTGTGTCAATGGCAACCATTCCACTTAATGCAGTCCCTCTCACAAGGGTCAGTATAGCCACAACAAATTCAGTAACAAACATAAAGGCATCAGAAAAGTTGGCAAAGTCCATGGAAGACATGTCCTTCCAGGTACAAGAAATCAAAATATTGTGGGATGAGATCAATAACATCCACAAATTGAAGGCCTCTTTCCAGTATAGTTACAATGCAGAGTTGCATACAACACAGAGACTCAAGCAAGAATTGCAGAAGCTACAGAAAGAAATAGTCATGTCTAAAACACCTTTAGAGGCTAAAGAAAATATTTGGATGGACATCTGTAAATCCATGACAGAAATTTGGCCACTTATACAGATTATGTTTGAGCAACATGAACTAATAAAAAGGATAAAACATTTCATTGATAAGATTAGACGAGAACAAGGAGAAATGCCTACTGTGGAAAACAAAATTATCATATTCTTGAATTCCAAAACAAGAGAGGAGCTAGAGGCCTTGGAGATTGAGGATAGAACATAGAATATCCTTGAAGTCAAGAAAGTTTTGAACAAGAGGGGATTAATGTTGCAACTGGAGGAAAGGTCCCAAGAAACATACATTAGATTTCAAAGGTTTTTAACAAAATGGATTTACTACATAAGAAGGGGCTACCAGGGTTGTGATCAATGATAAGTTGATTACCCTCGCAGACTACAAACAAAAGATCATCATAGTGGAAAAGGATGGTTCTGAGTTTGCAGGGATACAGGGCAATATCACTAGTAAAGAATTTTTGGAGACTCTGTAGTTGGACCACAACATCCAACACACGATCAAGTACATCTTCATCACCAAGCCCACCTTCACCAAATACATAGAGATGGATGAAGTTTATCGAAGGTTACTCAAAATCACCATCCCTAGTCAAAAGAGATGGGATAACATGTGCACTCTAATCAAGTAATGATGAGGTGGATGTCCAAGTCAACAAACAGATTAGTCAAAGTTAAGTTGATGACTCACCAACAACCTTCCCCGAAATCAACACAAAGAATTCGACAGACCATTAGCATTTCCTACATTTCTGTATTTTGTTATCTAGTTAGTTAGATTTTGATTCTACCATGTCTCGATCATTAATGATAGGGCTGAATTGTAATTTTTCTATAAATACTTCAGACTTCGAAGCATTGATGGTTGATCTTTATGCCTAAGAAAGTTGTAATCTGTAATCATTTTGAAGAGATCTACCAGTAATAAACAGGACGATTCACCAGATTCCTGTGTGTTGATGTTGGTTATGTTATTTCTCATTGTTTAGTTTTTTCCTTACTTCATTACCAATTTGTTTTCTGTCTCTGATCATTTAAAAGAAGGTTAAGTGCATAATTTACCTTCGTATACTTTTTTTCTGGATTTTAAAGATCTGAATGTTATTCTTCTGATACTGTGATAAATAAATTCTTAAATTCTTCTTTGTTGTGATTGATTATCTCACCTTTTCTACCTTTCCATCGCTTTAATTCTAAAGGATCCAACATTTTCATTACCTTTCCCTGTGAAGAAACCTTATAAAATATGTTTCTATGATCTCAACTTATAACACAGACCCCATAGCCCAATGGATGCATGAGAAATATTTCAACCATCTTTATAAAACAAAACAACATAAATCTTATTAATTTAACTATCCTAATATTTAAAACCCAAACATGTCTAAATTTTACAGAGATATCCCTCTCTGAAACTGGTAGGGATAGATCCCAATTTCGAAGTGGTTGGATAAAGTTACCTCTGCTAAATTTCTTCTAACTCCTAACAACCTCTGGGAATTTACAGAGCGTTAACATAGTGAAAACCATACTGGAGAATCGAACAAACTTTCCATGCTACGATTTTCTTTTCCCTAAATAAGGAAAACTCTATTTCTAAACAAATCATAAAATCTAACTTCCAAAGAGATAAATGTTTAAAGTTTGTTAAAGTTTGTATATATTATATAGGTTTCGTAAGATTTAAAGTTTTGGCTCCTAAAATAATTCATACTAGATCTCATCCTGACCCAGAACCTGCAATAGCAGTAGACAATCCAGAAAATTTACTCAGAAAGAAAAACACTGTATAAGGTTATGGGAGTCACAGTCCCCTTCATAGATCTACTTCTCTCCCAGAAAAGCTTGTCTCTATTCAAGATATTGAGTTTGAAATATCTTTTGAGCAAAGCCTGTTTCGAACCAAATATGATAGCTTTATAAGTGAAACGGTCCTAGATCAAACCATTTTACAACCCAGGATCCCTGAAATACTTTCTCCCAGAGAAGAATTTGATCAATGCTTCCTTCAAGAATTCAACAAGTTAGAATATCTAGTAGCAAATCTTGATGAAGCTTTGTACCAAGCTCACTTTCAAAAGTCTGTAGAGATTTTTTCTCTGACTATTGTCGTAGCATCCATCAAACATCAAATAATTCACTCTATATATCTTAGCTTCACCTCTTCTACTTATTTTGTCACTTCTCCTCCAATCAAACAAGTTGTTGTTCAAACTCCACCAATCATGGAAAACAAGATATGCTCCCTTGGTATTGGACACTCCCTTACATTCCATGCCTCAGGACTATCAAACCAGACTTCCTCAGTTTGATGGTACTGGACCTCTTAATGCACAACAACATGTTGATACGATGAATGATTATTTTGATTTGCAAGAAGTTGATGAAGCAGATTTCCAGATGAGACTTTTTGCACAGAGTTTGATTGGAGAAGTCAAAAAATGGTTCAAATCTTTATGCCCTGCTACCATAGTTGACATTGCTTCTTTTCAGTGGATTTTTCTCGACAGATGGGAGGTAAAGAAAAATCCTCTCCATATTTTATCAAAATATGAGAATATCAAAAGGAATCAAGGGGGTGCAGGATTACTGCATTCATTTCAACAATCTTTATAACACAATTCCAGTTGATACTAAACCCCCACAAGGTTTGGCTTTAATCAAGTTCCCCGATGGATTTGATGTTGATATGTCATATCAACTAAGGGAATGGAATTTATTTCTCTAGAAGATATGAAGAAAAATGTAGTAAGCATGGAAGCAAATCTATTAGCCAGAAGAGCTAGGCAAAGAACAAAGAGAAGGGTTACAATCAAAGAAGAGCTTTCCACGTCTTCTTCAGATTATAAACTAGATTCCATAGTCAGAAGTATGGAGAGAATGATGGAAAGGATAACCATCGGTGGCAAAAATCCACCCAGGGAAAATCATCCTGCCCCTCAGATCATAAATCCAAACTTCAGAAGGAACCCCACCCAAATCAAGCAGAGGGATCCAAGAGATCAAAGAGAGAAAAGGGGCCCTGATCAATAGATTAGACCACCTCTTCAGGGGAACTACATTTATGATGGGGAGGATATAATCAAAGAGTTGAATGATACTCACATAAAACTCATGGGTGTTCACGATGATGACTCCATTTTTCTTACTCAGGAAGAACAAGAGCTCTTTCTCCTCTCACAAACAAAGGTGAATGAGGAGGAAGAGGAAACACAACATCATGCCTTTGAGAATTCTATAATGAAGGTGCACAAAAAGTATAACTTAAGAAGCAAAAAGACTAACGAAAATCCTACAAAGAAGGCTACTGAAACGAAGAAAACAACAGAGACCAATAAAACCTCAGATGCTTCTCTCAAGAGATTCCCTGAGAAGAATAGTGTGGAATCTTCTAAAAAAAGAAATCCTGAACTTTCACAAAGATCAGATCAAACCGAGGTCACATCTACTATTCAGCCAAATACTTCTGCCCACAGAACTATGATAGACAAACTAGAAGTGCAAAGCCAAAGAAAAGCTTCCACTACTTTCATTCTGGAAGGGGAACTAGTCAAATTGAATATTCCTATTCCACTGTCCCGAACTAATGAGAAAAAACTCTTATAGATCGCAAGTGATCAAATCATTAATCATTGAAGCATATATAGGTACAAAATCATTAAATATTGGATCAGGAACGCACTCAGATACCGTAAATCTTATTGATGATCAACCTGAGGTGTTGTTCGGCCCTGAAGTTGATGGACAAATTGACAACGATGTTGTTCCCCCTTTCTATATCAGTCTAAATATCCATAACAAAATATTACACAACACTATGATTTATTCTAGTGCCTCTCACAATCTGATTCCCAAAGCTATGATGGAGAAGTTGTGGCTTGATGTCACCAGACCCTACAAGGACTTGCATTCTTTCGACTCTATCAAGGTCAAATGTATAGGGCTAATTAAGGATTTATATATCACCCTGGCTCAAATCCCAACAAAAATCATGGTGATGGATATTGCGGTTGCATACATTCCCCTGAAATATGGTATGTTGTTATCCAGATCTTGGGGAGCTAAGTTGAAAGGTACTTTGCAGTTAGATATGTCTTATGCTACCATCTCGGTATTTGGACAATAAAGAAGACTGTACAGAGAGACTCTGATGAAGTATATGGTCAACAGAAACCACACAACTACCCATTATACTCTGCACACTCTGATCTGGATTCATTCATTTTGTACAATGATGGTGACCTGGAGAATCAAATTTCTCAGTTGGAAGATGATGCACCTGACCTGCAAGAAGATAAAGAAAATACTGAGGTAAGAAACACTGTAACAGTAGAAAGTGATAAATTTCCAGCCAATCTCTGGAGTATGTATTTTGATGGGGCTATGAGAAAAGAGGGAGCTAGATTTGGGGTTTGGTTACACAATCATAGAGAAAAGTATTATGAGAGCCAAGCTTATAAACTAAGTTTCCAATGCACCAACAACATAGCGGAGTATGAAGCCTTACTACTCAGCCTGAAGTTATTGAAGAAGGTTGGCGCCAAAAATATTATGGTAAGAGGTGACTCTGAACTTGTCATCAAGCAAATTAAAGGTGAGTATTCAACTAAGAATCATAGACTTAGAGCCTGTAGAAATGTTGTTTTATATTTTTTGGAATGTTTCACTGAAATTGACTTGCAGGTAATGCCCAAAACCCAGAACATACTGGCAGATGGATTGGCTACTTTGGCAGACACATGCAAAATACCTTTCAAACCAAATCACCAATACACAGTAGAGGTGAAGTGCAGACTGAATGTTCAAGACAACATCAGGTACTGGTAGGTATTTGGCAACGATGAAGAAATTGAATATTTCTTGCAGTCGAAGAATGAGTTTGAATGTACAAATATAGATACGGAAAATGATTATGGTAGTGTAAATAAATCAGTTTTTGAAAATGGTAGTGTAAATAAAGTAGACTCAGATGAAATAAATGAAAAAGATGAAGACTTTGATGTTTTTCATTTGAAAAACAATGTTTCACCTAGAGGTTTAGTTCCTTTAGAAGACCTATTTGATTTTAATGATGTAGAGAAAAAACCTAAGATAGAACCCACTGGGAGAGAGGTTGAAGAGTGCAATATAGGAACAAAGGAAAAACCCAAAATGATTAAATTATCCAAGTCTTTACCTCCAGAGAAAAAGAAGCAATACATCGATCTATGCAAATAATTTGTAGATGTCTTTGCCTGGAGCTATGAATATTTAAAGGCTTATGACACTAGTATCATACAACATAAAATTCCAATAAAAGAAGAACATAAACCTTTCAAACATAAACTTAGGAGGATCAATCCCAAGTTACTATCCTTGATAGAAAAATAGATCAAAAAAATGTATGATGCTAAAATTATAGTCCCCTTAAGATTTTCAAAATGGGTTTCTATTCTTGTTCCTACTAGGAAGAAGATGAGCAAAATCAGGCTTGCATTGATTTCCAAAACCTGAACAAGTTTTCCCTCAAAGACAACTACCCTCTACCTAAAATGGACCACATCTTACAAAAGGTAGTTGGGGCTAGTAGGATGTCCCTATTATATGGTTTTTTGGGCTATAACCAAGTTCTTGTCTACCGAGATGACCAGGAGAAAACAACTTTTACCACACCCTGGGGAACATTCATATATGTGAAAATTCCCTTTGGTTTGATGAATGCTAGTGCCACTTTCCAAAGAGAAATGGATATTTCCTTTGTGGACAAACTTGGTAGGTTTATAGTCATATATCTGGACAATGTTATTGTTTACTCCAAATCAGACAAGGAACATTTACAACATATCAGACAAGTGTTTGAGAAATGAAAAAAAAATGGGATTTCATTAAATCCCAATAAAACCCTTTTAGGTTTAGAAAAAGACAATATGTTGGGGAATATAATATCTAAATATGGAATTAAAATAGACCCCAGCAGAATAGAAGCTATCCAGAAACTAGAACACCCTAGGAACATCAAAGAATTGCAATCTTTCATTGGTAAAATAAATTTCCTGAGAAGATTCATACCCAATTTGGAAAAAATCCTCAGAAACATCACAAATATGCTAAAAAATGACACCAAAATAAGATGGAACATTGAATCTAAACAATCATTTGAGCAAGTAAAACAAACACTTATAGAAGCCCCAATTTTTATCAGTCTGGATTACACTAAAGACTTCTATTTGTTCTCTTTTGCATCTGAACACACCATTGCAACAGTACTATTGCAGAAAAATAGTGAAGGGTATGGAAAACCTATAGCATTTTTCATAAAGTTATTGAGAGATGTTGCACTGAACTATAATATAATGGAGAAACATTATTTTTCCCTGGTAAAAGCAATACAAGATTTTAGAGTTTATATTCTCCATTCTCACACGATTTCTTATGTTCCAAATGCAATGGTGAAGGATATTTTGACTCAGGATAACCCTGATGGTAGGAGAGGAAAGTGGATTGCTATCATTCTGGAATACGATATAGAAATAAAACCGACTAAACTGAACAAGGGTCAGGGTTTGGCCAAATTGATGGTGGAGTCCAATTTTCATGCTTTAGACATTAACTTTTTGGCTGCAGTTGACGAGCAGGAAGAGAAGGCGACTCCAAATGTAAAAGAGGTATTCTTAAAATCTCCTTGCTACACATACCTTATTTTTGTCTTTCATAATTTACAAGCTCCTCCTAGTCTAACTAAGACCAAAGCTAGATTTATTAAACTAAAAGCATTGACATATTGTATTCTAGAAGAAAACCTTTACTGGAAAGACCCTGGGGATATCTTACTTAATTACTTCTTAAAGGATTAAGATGACAAGGTATTGCAATATTTCCATGAAGGTGATTGTGGTGGGCATCTCAGTTGGAAAACCATTGCTAACAAGATCCTTAGAGCCAGTTTTTACTGGCCCACCTTGTTTGGAGACGTACACAAAAAGGTGACCTCCTGTCACAAGTGTCAAATATTCAAAGGCAAAAGGAAACTTTTTCCCATGCCCCTAAAACCTATTTCAGTAGAAGCTCCATTCCAACAATGGGGTTTGTACTTTATTGGTGAGATTCATCCACCCTCTTTCGACCAACATAAGTGGATCTTCACAACCATGGACTATTTCACAAAGTGGATTGAAGATGTACCATGTAGGAAAGCCACTGACTTTGTCATCAGTAAATTCTTAGAAACTAATATTTTGTCTCATTTTGGATGTCCTAGGAAAATCATAACTGAGAATGCAACGTCCTTCAGATCCAAAAATCATGTAGAGTTTTGCAGCCAGTACCACATTACTTTGGGACACTCCACAACCTATTACCCTCAGGGAAATGGGTTAGTTGAGTCTGCAAACAAAAGTCTAGTGAATATCATTAAGAAGATGTTGCAGGAAAACAAGAAGTCTTGGCATAATAAGTTATTCCATGCACTCTGCGCTATTCGACTAACCACAAAAAGATCAATTGGTATGTCTCCATACCAGTTGGTATACGGAACTGAGGCAATTTTCACTTCTTCTTTGGGAGTCCCTATTATGAAACTATTGCAGGAACTACAAGTGGAGCCAAATGATACCC
>JASDQU010279844.1:11283-21947 GCA_032191745.1 Picea mariana
AACAGAGATTAAAGGAGAGCGTTCATAAGGTATGTACTTCATCCATTTCTCTTAGTTCCATTCAATAATTAGATCTAGGGAAAGAGTAGTATTCTGTCACGTTTTGTTCCAGATCCAGGTGGATCTTGGGGAGATTGGTTAGTGTCCGCACCTACGAATTTATCCATAACAGTAAATGCTTAGAGAAAGAGAAAATAGGCATGGCTCCAGGGGGAGCATGAGTGATATGAATTCAGTATTGCATCAGAGTGTTGCCATCAATGCCAAAGGGGGGTATTTTTTATTAATTGGGTTGGTTGTCATTGATGTCAACCCTTGAAGAAATTTCAACAACAAATTCTGGTAGCACAAAGGTTTGGGTAATGGACTTTTGGACAACTGAGAGGGGGGGGGGGTGAATCAGTTGTTACCGAGCTTAAACAATTATTATCATTTTAAATTCATTACATAACTCTCAATGATCATCACAATAATGCAGGGAAGTAAGCAATAGAACATTCAGCATCATTCACACATATGAGATACACAGAGACAGATATTTCCTGAGGAAACCCATAAAGGGTAAAAACCTCTTCTTCTTTATATGATAAGTAATCTTTACATTCTGTACATTATCATACTTATGAGCACCAATTCATAATGAGGCTACAACCTCTTTTTTTCAAGCTGCTACTTGCTGAGAGCACCAACTCTCTAGATTCTCTAACACCCACTAGAAGGAAGCACCGACTCCCTGGTTTCTCTAGCATCGACTAGAAGGAAGCACCAACTCCCTAAGAGTTCCAGCACCAACTAGATGGAAGCACCAACTTCCTAAGAGTTCCAGCACCAACTGGATGGAAGCACCAACTTCCAGTTACATAGGCACCAACCTGTATACCATAGAACCAATGTTCTCCCTTACACCACCCTACCACCCTGGTTTCTCTGGTTGCAACAAGATGGAAGCTACAACTCCCTGTGATCAAGAACCCACTTGAACCTCTGAGGAAAACAGTCCTCCCTAGCACCACCCTACCTCCCTGAAATATAAATCTTTGCTACTAAAACTTATTACAGTGATATAATGTTCATAAATGGCTTACCGGTCTCATCATTGTTCTGCTACACTGCCCTACTCTGTCTGCCTCACTATCTTCTTGCACACATGCCTTGTGATTTTTGTTCTTCTGCCTTTTATGCTCTGTGCGTCATGTCCATTCAATGCACCATTCCTCTTCTGTGTATTTCAGTTGCTACACACTACCTCCTTCTACACGCCTGAATCACTCTCAACAACACTCCTCATCTCTTCTTTGTTCTGCATTCTTCTAGTCTTTGTGCACCTTGTGCATGCTATATGTGCAATGATTCTGCATACTCTTACCTGTGCCATTGTTCTCCACATCGGTATATTCACTGCCACTCCACCTTGCCACCGCTTCACTCCCTCAAGAATCAACACACTCTCTCTGTTTTGCATGTTCTCCTCATGTCGAGTCCTCTTCCTGATCATCATGGCAATTCCTTATCTTCTCTGGTGGTTATACCCATGCGTTCATCACCACTGGGTGTTATGGTGAGATTCCTTAGCCTGTCTAGCAGTCGAGACTCTTTGTTTTCTCTATCATAGCTGAGCTCATCCTCTCTGTTGCAGTTACAGGCTTCAACGCTCTTCCATCTGTCAATCGCCTCTATAAACAGTCTTCATTCCACTGCCAGATGCCTTGAGACTCTTCAGCTCCTCTGGCAATCACACTGAGGCCTCTTTGATTTTTCTGTGCAGAAACAATCAGTGGTTTTTGGCAGTTACACTATGAACCTCTTGAGCCTTATGCCTTTGGCACCTTTCACCTTTCCTTTCACATGTGGCCTCAGGTGGTGACCACACGCTTGTTCAGAAGGCGCTTTCACGATTCACATTTCGACAATTCCTGTTGTGAGGCATCTCGACTCTCCAAGTCGCAATCTCTTAAATGGAGATTAGCTTCATGCTAGCTCCTCCCTTGAGCCTTCATCGATGTGACCATAGGTTATGACCAGGGGCCAATTCTGAACACGCATTTCGCATTTCGCGTTTCGAGGATTCTGTTAAGAGTCATCTCGACTCTCCATGTCCCAAACTCCGAAATGGAGCTTGTCTCTTCGAGCTATTCTCTACAGCTCTTTGACGATGTGATCACCGGTGGTGACCAAGCGCTTATCCATAAAGCGCTTTGGCAATTTCACATTTCGGCATTCCTATGATGAAGGGTCTCGACACTCCAAGTTGCGATCACCGAAATGGAGCTTGGTTGCACTAGCTCCTTCCTCCATCTTCCACATATGTGACCAATGGTTGTGACCATAGCCTTATTCGAAAATTCATTTTAGTGTTTCATCATTTCTGTGATGAAGTGTTTCGACACTTCAAGTCACGAACCCCGAAATGATCTGAACGTATTTTGGCGTTTCGCATTTTGGTGTTTCGACATTTATGTGATGAAGTGTTTCGACACTCCAAGTCGCGAACCCCGAAATGATCTGAAGATATTTCGGCATTTTGCATTTTGGCTTTTTGACATTTCTGTGATGAAGTGTTTCGACACTCCAAGTCACAAACCCTAAAATGATCTGAAGATATTTCAGCATTTTGCATTTTGGATTTTCGACATTTCTGTGATGAAGTGTTTCAACACTCCAAGTCACGAACCCCGAAATGATCTGAAGGTATTTCGGCGTTTTGCATTTCGACATTTCGGCATTTTTGTGATGGAGTGTTTTGACACTCCAAGTCACGAACCCCGAAATGATCTGAAGGTATTTCAGCATTTCGCATTTCGCGATTTCATCATTCTTGTCGTGAGTGTCCTTGACACCTCCAACTCCTGGTATCCGAAACTCCGAATTGGAGTCAGATCAATGGTCCATGATCTCCCTTTGATCAACAACTCAGATTAAATCGTGGTTTCACATTTCATGATTTCGAGAGGTTAGGGCACCTCCTTCCTTTGAATTTCCAGTCAGCGAAATGTTGATCTGTGACCATGTGTCCTGCCTGAAGATGGATGGTCCTCTGCTTTTGAGATTTTGTAAGCCCTCTTCTCCTAGCACTTTAAAGAACGTGCAGGTTCTCCTGGATCCAAGGATGGTCAGACCCTGCGCTCGGATCTAATGCCCGAGATCTGTCCTCCATCTTTGCGCTCCTCCTATCTAGATTCATATATGATGGTCATCGGGAATTCTAAATGGGATCCAACGACCACTGTTGCTCTTCATTGTTACGCTTCTGATCTTTCCATGCCATCATCGCTGTTGATCTTCCTTGCTTGCCTATTTTCCATTGTTTTCTCCCAACTGTAAACCTGCAAACGTCGCTACTATTCTTTCCTGTAACCATACCTTCGTCGTTGTTGTTCTTGCCATCAATAAATGTAAGCATGCTATCGTTTCTTTTGTTCTTTCCTGTAAACATGTCATCATTGTTGATGTTCTTTCCATCAATGACAAGCACACTCTTCTTGTAAACATGCCAACATGGACCCAAGTTTGTTTGATGTATAATGGTATGAGTTTTAATATATTTGAAGGTAATAATATTCTATATGGATAGTACATTTCATGCCATTTTCGGTGGTATGTGGAACGTCACATAACTCCTCACGGTTAGAGATTTATGGCCATGTGAAATTGAAGAACCCTCATGAGTCATATAGAAACCCCAAAAGGTCAAAGTAGTCAAAGTGGTTGCAAAGAAGAAATTATTTAAATAATAAAGTGAAGTGATGAGTGTACTATAAGTCAAAGTGGATACAAAAGAAATTATTTAAATAATAAAGTTAATGGAGAAATTACTAAGTGGACAAGTGGTTAGAAGTGGGTTAGACCTAAAATAAGGAAAGTGGTTTAAGATAGTTAGAAGGTAAATAACAAAGTGAAGTGATGAGTGTACTATAAGTCAAAGTGGATACAAAATAATTTTTTTATATAATTAAGTTAATGGAGAAATTACTAAGTGGACAAGTGGTTAGAAGTGGGTTAAGATGGTTAGAAGGTAACCCCTTGATGAAGCTACATGAAAGTATAAATAAGAGGAAAAGGTCTCTCATTTAATCACCTATCGAATATCATTGAATATCTATTTTGTGAAAGGTTGTTTGGGCATGTATTGTTGATAGAGAAAAGTGCGGCAGAAAAATCGCGATGAAAAAACTACGGCAAAAAAAAGGTGCGGCAGGAAAACTATGATAGAAAAAGTGCGGTAGGAAAAGTACGGCATAAAAAGTGTGGCAATAAAATCATGGTAGGAAATGTGCGGCAGAAAAAGTGTGGTAGGAAAATCATGGCAAGAAAATTCGGCAAGAAAATCGCGGCAGGAAATGTGCGGTAGAAAATCGCAGCAGCAGAAAGCTACAAGAAGAAAAAGGTATGGTTTTCATATGTGTAGTGTTGAAATTATAAATATAGTTGAGGGTTTTCCTTGTAAATCTGTTGGATACCCTCTTGGAAGTTTAGGTCTTGTTGTAGAATGGTTTTGAGGCAGATCTATTGAAGTATATTGTCAGTTCACTTAGTTTGATTTATTTTCATATCTTGTGGTGCATTGTGAGAGACACTTGTTAGTGGTATTATGATCCAGATTTTATGAGAAGAACGAAATGAATACAGATTATTAATAGGTTCTTAACACAAAATAACAGAGATATAGTAAAACTGGTTTTCTATTCATTAAAGAAATAAGTTGAAACTGTAAAATGCAATGGAAACAAGCTTGTTGGAATGGTGGCAGTTTATCTCTGAGAAGAGATGTGATGGCTATGCTCATTTTCAAGAATATGATTACAATGAGGCTTTGAAGGCCTTTTTACAATAAACAAGAATGCCAAAACTCTAGACATCCAAAAATCTAACCCTAGGAGATGAAGCACCAAGTCATGTGGGCCCCATTTAGGTAAGTTAGTACATCAACTTCTCGGGGTCATAACTTTTGCATACGATCTACGTTTTAAGCACATGATAGCCCGTTGGAAAGGTATCATCGAGGAGATTAATTTTGGATATTAATTTTGGAGGCAATAGCGTAGGCAGTGCAGGACCTGATATACTTGCTGACCTCCTGTTGAAGTTTCATCCAGTAGAAATGTTTCTGTAGCATTGCCACTGTCTTTTCGACGTCGAAGTGTCCTTCCACCCAACTGTAGTGGGATTTCTAGATCATCTTTTATCACTCTCTTGATGGAACATAGATATGTCCCAGATGACATAACAACCCATCCTAATGATGGAAAGTATCGAAAACTACATTTGGTAGGTGGTGGCAAATTTCAGATTTGTCTCAAAGAGTTGGGGCCATCTAGAGGTCTCACGGTCGCAAGAGTCTAGCACCATGGTGAGTGTCACGACTGGCAATCTACTGAGGCAATCAATGACGTGATTGTTGCTTCCTATTTTATACTTGATGTTGAGGTGGAATTGCTACAAGTACGTGGACCACTTTTGATGGCGATCATTATGCACTTTTCCTTGTGTCTGCATGAACTACAATGGATTATGATCAGTGTGGATGACTATCTCCTTCCCAAGAATGTAATGTCTCCACTAGCGTCAAGCTTGCACAATGGACTACATTTCTTTTTCATAAGTAGGGTACTTATGGAAAACATCCGATAGTGTCTCACTGTTATAGGCCATGGGTTGGTTGTGTTGAGTGAGAATGGCACCCACAACATAGTCTGAAGCATCTATCTTGATCTCAAAGGATTTTTGCAGGTCTGGTAGTGAAAGTACTGGGGCTGAGCACAAGCACTGCTTCAAATCATTGAAAACTTGTTGTTGGGACAGGCCCCACACAAATTTATCCTTACCACCACCCCTAGTTATTTGACTGAGGGCCCATGCAATATGGGAGAATCCCAACATGAACCTGCAGTAGAAATTGGCAAGGCCCAAGAAGCTCTAAAGCTTAGTGAGTGTGTTTGGGGCTATCCAGTCACGGATGAATTGGATCTTGGCTAGATCCACATGTATGTCGTGTTGATCAATGATGTAGCCCAGGTAATGGACCCTGTCCATGCTAAAGGAGAATTTTTCCAAGTTGGCGTATAGCTTGTGCTGTCGCAAGGTGTGCATAACCTGCTGAATATGCTGCAATTGTTCGGCCCAAGTCTTGTTGTAAATGAGAATTTCATCCAGATACACCACTACAAAATTATTGGTTAATGGTCTCAAGATATTGTCCATCATCCTCATGAAAGTGTCTGGAGCATTTGTCAAACCAAAGGGCATGACCAACCATTCAAAAAGGCCTTCCTTTGACTTGAAGGCGGTCTTCCATACATCTATCTGTTCTATTGGGACCTGGTGGTAGCTAGAATTTAGATCAATATTACATAAGTATTTGGCCCCTGTAAGTTGATCAAGGAGGTCGTCGATTCGAGGAATCGGGTACCAGTTTCTGACAGTGATTTTATTCAGAGCCCGATAATCAATGGAGAGTCCCCAGGTTCCATATTTCTTCTGTATCGACATGATTGGGCTCCCGAAAGGTGATGATATGGGATGGATGTGCCTCTTGTGGAGCAGTTCTTGGATCTATCGCTTGATCTCCTCATTCTCTCACAGAGAGCGGTGATAGACTGGCTAATTGGGAAGCAATGTGTTAGGGTTCAGATCGATGGGGTGCTTGACCTGGCAGTGCAGAGGTACCCCAGTAGGTGAGGAGAAGATATCCAAGTATTCTTCCATGAACTTATCTACTTGCTTCTATTGTTTGGAGAGGTTGGTCGCAAAGACCCTAGATGTGGCTATGATCTTTCACTTATTCTGAGAGCGAATCACGAAGAAGACAAACTTCCCCATCTGAGAGATGACCTTCCTGCATTTCTTAGCAGATATCAAGGAAATAGCACCAGGTGGGACTGGCTCGGGTATCCTGTACAATTTCCTGTTCAAATTAATAATAACACTATGAGGCCTAGATGCATATACATCATGATGTTTCCATAAATAATATTGTCCCAAAAGAACATCACAAACTTTGAGAGGAGAAACATCACACAATACCTCGTCTTTGAAAGGCTTGATGTCGTACAATAGTCGACATTGTTGACTAAAGCAGAGATCGCTTCCTTGGCGGAGCCATCCAATGTTGTAGGGTTGTGGGTGCGGCGTTGTCGGTAGGGCCAGCCACTTGACGACCTCAGTTGAGATGCAGTTCTTCTGGCTACTATTATCAATGATGAAGTGCATCAGGGTGCCTTTTACCCACATCTGTGAATGGAAGAGGAGCTCTCCTTCTTATGGCTCGTCTGGTTCAATAGGCTGGAGCTTGGTGGTAGAAATGGTGGCACTAGGTTCCGCATCAATGATTTGTCTTCCCCTTTCTGGTTCTAGCTCAGAGTCATAACCCGCATCTGATTCATAGGCTTTCACTTTGGCCACCAGCGACTTCTTTGAGCGGTAGTTAGCAGTGTTATGCCAAGGGCTCTTATGGAAGTTGCACCACTTCCTGGTATCTTTCATTGTCTTTTCGGTGTCCTTATTTGCTTGCGGCTTGGAATGGTTGTCCTGATACTGTCAATATTTTCTCTGTCCTTTGTTCTATGGGTTGGGGCCGCCCTTTCTTGGATTTTGTTGTGAGGGTTTCCCAGGCCCAAATTTCTACGTCTTTTGTTTGAGCTTCTGCTCGATTTTGACGACATATCGGTAGGTCGCGTCCAAGGTTGAGATGTCCAGAAATTCCATTTTGGTCTAGATGTATCTATGAAAATCACCACGATACATGAGCACCATATGTCGCTCTGAATCTTTGATACCCAGCTTGGTGCGCAAGGTATGGAAGATATTTGTGAAATCTAGCACTGTTTGGTCTCTTTCTTTCCGCAGTGTGATCCATTTGGTATACAAGTCGTCATAACTTCTGATAGGGTAGTATTGTTTTGTAATAGCATCCCTAAAGGATTCCCAGGTGGTCGTGACTGTAAATAATGAGGTTTCCTCTGTTTCCTTTTGCTCACAGAAAGTTTCCCACCAATCTTTGACATGGGGAACAACTTTGAGGAGCGCAAAAGTAATCTTTTCTCTATTTGAAAAGTTATAGACAGAAAAATACCCTTCTAGTAGATTCGACCACTTGTCTACAACATCCGTGTCTATTTGACCTTCAAATATAATAATATTGAAGTTTATTTGTACCTTTAAGGGGGCAACGCCTCCACTCGAAGAAGATGTGTCATTTGTTGATAGTCGCAGAAGGATTTGCGCGAAACTATCCATCATCTCATTCCTCTGTCGCGTGAGGGCTTCCCCAATCAATAGTTTGAAAGGATCTCCTATCGCATCATCTTTATTTTCTCCTGCCATGAGAGGTCCCTTGGGCATACGGGAGATTTTTTCCTCAAGAGAAACAAGCTCGAGACCCAACTCTTTGTACTCTGACCTCGTTGGGGACATCCATTAAGACGATAAGGAGCAGACTGCTCTGATACCACTGGTCCAGATTTTATGAGAAGAACGAAATGAATACATATTATTAATAGGTTCTTAACAAAAAAATAATAGAGATACAGTAAAACTAGTTTTCTATTCAATAAGGAAATAAGTTGAAATTGTAAAATGCACTGGAAACAAGCTTGCTGGAATGGTGGCGGCTTATCTCTGAGAAGAGATGTGACAGTTGCATTCATTCGCAAGAAGATGATTACAATGAGGCTCTGAAGGCCTTTTTACAATAAACAGGAATGCCAAAAACCCTATACATCCAAAAATATAACCCTAGGATATGAAGCGCCAAAAGTCATGTGGGCCCCGTTTGGGTAAGTTAGTACATCAACTTCCCGGGGTCGTAACCTTTCCATACGATCTTCATTTTAGGCGCATGATAGACCATTGGAAAGGTATCATCGAGGAGATTCATTTTGGATGAAATATCGAAGGAACTTCTATATTACTCCCCATTTTCCCAAAAAACATCGTTTAGGGCCCCAAAACGGCTCCAGAAGTGAAAAACTGCTAAAAATAGTAAATTACCAAAATTGCCAGAAAACTTTTTTGAGCCAGTTGGAAAAGGTGGGTGGCCACCGATATCAACTTGGATCATATTATTATATGATTCGATTATGAATGATACATCCTTGAGGCTACATAAAATTGAGGTTATGGCACATGGTTTGATGTAAGGGTTTATGGTATTTGGTTATGGATAGCATGATGTATTGCTAGAGAACTTTTGATGGTTATATTGGTATATGTATTTGGTATATGGTTGAGGTACATGTTGGGTACATGGTTGAGACAAGTAGTTGATGAGTTGGCACATATGGTTGAGACAAGTAGTTGATGAGTTGGCACATACATGAGGTGTATAGTTGATGATGTTGGTACATCTTGATGAGTCATAGTTTATGTGTATTTGATGCATGATTGGTACATATTTTGTGCATAGTTTATGCACTCGTTGATGGTACAGGTTGAGGTACAGGTTGGTGCATGGTTGATGCACTTTTTTATGGTACAAGTTGATTACAGGTTGTTTGGATGGGTTATTTGTACAGGTTTGGTGCATGGTTGATGCATTTGTTTATGGTATAGGTTGAGGTCTAGGTTGATGTATGGTACATGTTGGCATGGGTTATTGGTACAGGTTGTTACAAGTTGATTGGTACATATTTACAGTAGTATATCTCACAGTGATAGTGTGACAGTGGTTCGATCATTCTACTTCTACGTCAAGGCGGTTGGATGGGAAATGACATGTTGTTGTAGACACATTCCATTTGTAGTCTGAGAACATAGGGGGTTGTAGCCAGGTAATTGGGGAGTTGGAGTTTCCCTCAATTTGTAGCCTGAGAAACTAGGGGGTTGTAGCCAGAGAATTGGGGAGTTGGAGCTTCCTTCAGGTTGTATCCTGAGAAACTAGGGGGTTTTAGCCTCCTTCGAGTTGCAGCGAGAAAACAAAGGAATTTGGTGCTTCCAATGAATGTAATTCTTAAGGACATGTAAGAAAAAAAATTATGTGGTTTTCTCCTACTTTGGGTTTCCACGTAAAACAATGGTGTTCTGGGTATGTGTGTGATTGCTCATTTGTTCATTGTTTATTTACTATGAAACTATTGGATGATAATGCTACATTTATATAACACTTGCATTTTATGGTGAAAAAGGATTAAATTTCTCTATTATTAATTCACCCCCCCNCTCTTTCAGTAATCCAACAAAACCAAGCTCCAAGGCAGTGGTATTTAAAGTTTAACAAGTTTATGACAGAACAAGGTTATAGTAGATGTCATTTTCATCACTATGTTTATTTTAAAAAGATAGAAAATGGAAGCTATAGTATCTTGCTATTTGTTATTGAATAAATATGTAAGTGCGGACACAAACCGATCTCCCTAGATCCACCTGGATCTAGAACAAAGCAAGACAGAATATATTTCTTTCCCTAGATCTAACTATTGAATTAAATCGGAAGTGAGAATAAGAGACATACCTCGTAATTGTTTCCTTAATCTTTTTTGCTCCTACTTTGCTGCAGCGCTCTCGTGCAATCAAGATCAAAACAGCACAAACCAACCAAAGTGAAAGAAAATAATATATTCAATAGCTAATCTATACATATGATCAAGGAGTTATGTAATAAAGTAAATCTAACTTTATGGGAAAGAAACATATTACTGTATCATATTAAATGTGAAAGAGAGATTACAACC
>JASDQU010279847.1:2258-14803 GCA_032191745.1 Picea mariana
AGTCAATAGCATATGTATATAGCAATAGTAAAACATCCTGTCATCAATCATGACGCATCATAATCAAGGTTAAGTGGTTCATCATCATAAAAATCCAGATCACTTGCGAGCAAGTGTCCCCAAAGAATAAGTTTTGTCAGTGCGCCAGAGCGGGATGTTACACCAATATCTAAAACGCACAACAAATACTATCTAAAGTGCAGGGAAAAATGGTCAAGCAATAGAGTAATTCGCCCCCAATGGTAGCAACTCATCCCCACACTCCAAACTCAGCCAGAATATTAGAAAAGTGACCCAGCACTATGAAGGCTATAGCCAGGTCCTGAGATGAACACCCAACAATTATATTATGTTCCTCCACTGATAAATAAATATCCCAGCACTTCCACATAGTGGATATCAAGAATAAATCACCCTTCCCAATGAAAATACTTCCCAGCAATGATATATCTCTATTTCCACACCGAAATTACTCCTCTAGTTTCATAAATGTGTCCCCACTTGCTCCAGAAGAGTAAGATAAGGAACCCATGCAGCAATACTCTATCCATAAGATGTATAATGCGCCCAACCTCTTAAGAGTGCACCCAGAATGAAGAAAACTCAACCTCCGAGTAAAAATCGACCTCCACACTTCCAAAATTTGCTCCTAAATGATGGAAACACGATCTGGTTGAAGCAGAATGAGAAATATGCAGTGATCTCTCCCTTAATTGACTAGGGTGTATAGTTGCAACACTGAAACCCATAGATGAAAAAGGGTTTCCCAAAAAAACCATAGACTCTCTTCTCAAGATCTCTCAAAGAAATTTTTCCCAAGTGAGTGAATGCAAGAATGATGATAGACTCCTCTTATCCCCCCTTTTTTTTATACTTCTAAATTGATATTTTCTTTCCTTCTCTTATGAATGTGGGATAATAACCCCACTTGATTTTTTTTTTGTTCTTCATGTTCCGTTGATTATTTTCTACCCTAGCCCATGGGAACTCAATTAGGCTAGCAAAATTCTCTCTTAGAGAGATTAGGCAGATGGGAAAATTGCAATCCTCCCTTCCCAATATTGCTTTCCCTCAAGAAATTTTAATCTCGGATGCTGGAGCACCTTCTCTCATACCCATGTAGCATCCTCGATAGGAAAATCCTTCCATTTGACAAGGTACTCCCTGATAGTTCAGTTCCTTATATTCCTCTCCCTAATCTCCAAAATATCCTCAGGATCCAAAATCAATTGCCCCTCTTCAACTAGTGGTGGTAACTCAATAGAGGTAGAGATATGTTGTCCCAATGCCTTCTTGAGACATGAAACATGGAATACATTATGTATTTTGTACCCCTCAGGAAGCTCTAGCTCATATGCCACCTCTCCTATGCGCCTAAAAATCATATAGGGTATGTAGAATCTGGGTTTCAATTTTTCTTCCCCCTTCATCTTAAGTGATGAGTACCTATAGGTCTAAAAATGTAGGTACACTAATTCCCTAACCTCAAATATATGTTCCACCCGATGCATGTCTGCATAGACCTTCTCTTGATTTTGAGCCATCTACAATTTTTTCTTAAGGGTCCATATAATGTCCTGACTATCTTGAACCCAATATTTAGCTTTAGGTGCTCTATTGTCTCCAAACACTTGATCCACAAATATAGGCGCATCATATCCATACAAAGATCAAAAGGTTTTCATCCCAATCGACATGTGATAGTGTGTATTGTAGAAGTGCTTGCCCCAGAGTAGCCACTTTATCCAAGCTTTATGTTGGCCTAACACATAATTCCTTAGATAGCCTTCAATCCATTTATTCACAATCTCGGTCTCATTTTTTTCCCAACTAACCTGAAAATCTCCTGAAAAAATCCTCCCATGAACCTGCTATCTCTGTCGCTGACAATAGTTTTTGGAAACCCATGCAATCGGAATACCTCTCTGAAGAACAACTCTGCCACTTGTGTTGCAGAATATTTGGTAGGTATGGAAAAAAAATGTGAAAACTTTGTGAGCCTATCGACCACCACATAAATACAATCGTTTCTCCGCTCCTGGGCAACCCTGTGATTAAGTCCATAGAGATGATTTACCATTTTTTTTTTGGGATGCGAAGTGGCTGAAGTAATATGGTCGGTTAAGTATGCTCCACTTTGTTATATTGGTAGAATTTGCATTCCCTCATGAATCTCAACACATCCGTCTTGGGGCCTTTCCATGTAAATGTTTCCCTGGTCTTCTTGTAGGTTTTCAAGTACCCAGGGTGTCCCGCAAAAGGTCAATTGTGTGTTGTCTGCATGATTTTTTCCTTCAAATGAGATTATGGTACTAAATAGATATTGTCTTTGTAATAAATGATGTCATCCATAACTCGGTACCGATCATCCTAGATCTGATCGTCTAGGATCTCACAAGAAAATCTATCCTTGGAGTATTCTACCAACAGAAGATCTTTCCAATAAACTAAAATATCAATGAGGGACAGAGTGGATGGTACTCTAGAAAGGGCATCGGCCACCACATTGTTCTTTCCCTTCATGTATCCAATATCAAAATCATATGCTTGAATTTTACCGATCCACTTATGTTGCCTCCCACTCAATTCTTTCTGCTCCATGAGGAACCTCGGGTTGTTATGATATGTCTTCACTTTGAACCTATTCCCCATCAAGTATTGTCTAAATTTGGCCAATACATGCATAATGGCCAACATCTCCTTGTCATATATTGAATAATTTCTCTCATACTCCCTAAGTTTGTAGCTCTCAAAAGTAATGGTATTATTATTTTTCATCAACACGGCTCTTATCCCTATCCCTGAAGCATCACACTCAAGCATAAAAGGTTGAGTGAAGCCTGGTTAGGCTAGCACAGGGCATGAACTCATTACATGTTTCATTTTCTCAAATGTCATATGCGCCTCATTTGTCCAAATGAAAACTCCTCTCTTAGTGAGATCTATAAGAGGTCTCTTCAACTGTGACAACCCCTTAACAAATTTCCTGTAATAAGTGCAAATTCCTAGGAATATTTTTAGTTCTGTCAAATTTATGGGGGTAGGCCACTCTATAATTGCCCTAATTTTATCTTAGTGGACCTTGACACCATTTTCTCCAATCATATGCCCCAAGTAAAGAATCTCAGTCATTCCAAACTCACGTTTGGACTCCTTTGCATAGAGTTTTTGTTCCTCCAAAATCCCCAATACCTCATCCAAATTCCTGAGATGATCCTCCCAATTCCTGTTATAAATGAGAATATCATCAAATAAAACCAACAAAAATTTCCTCAACTGCTTATTGAACACATGGTTCATGCAGGAATGGAATGTAGCAGGGGTGTTGGTTAGCCAAAACGGCATAACCAGGAACTCATAATGCCCATAATGGCATTGGAAGGCAGTCTTCTAAATTTTTTGCTCTCGAACTCGAATCTGGTGGTACCCTGAACGAAGATCAATCTTCGTGAAATATTTTTCTCCCCTCAAATCATCCATCAGTTCATCGATCCTTGGAATTGGGTACATGTTCTTTATGGTTTTCTTGTTAAGTGCTTGGTAGTCAATGCACATCCTCGTGGAACCATACTTTTTCTTAACCAATACCACCAAAGATGCAAAAGGGCTAGAACTAAGACGAATGTGACCCATCTTTAACAAATCCTTGATGGTTTTTTATATCTCATCTTTGTACATCTTGTGGTGGTGGTAAGGATTGGTTATGACAGCTTGAACCCCTTCTTATAATTATATAATATGTTCAAATCCTCTATCTGGGTGTACTCATGGAGGAATGTCATCAAAAACCTTCTGATGTTTGTGAAACAATACCTGAATATCACATGGATATTGTCGAGGATGATCTAGTGGCTCCATGTTAGAAATGTAGCACTCAATTTCCCACTCTATGTCTCCATGCCGCATCATTGCCTCCATACTGTGAGATGACATGATCTTGGGCAAATATTGGTGCATAGCCCGTAAAACCACTTTTTTTTCATCTGGTCCCATGAACTCCATTTCCATAGTCCTCTGATCAGTCATGTATTTCCCAATGGAGTATAACCACTAAATTCCAATCACCGCATTAGTGTCTGGCACATCCACCACAAATAAATAATTTGTCAATGTACAATTCCCCATGGTTATTTTCAACTTGGGGATCCATATAGTGCACTCCATCTTATAGCCTCTGGGTATGATCATGGTGAATCCCTCAAACTCCTCCATCGGAATCACTCACATGTCCACCAAAGCTGAATCTAAAAAGTTGTGGGATGCCCCACTATCAATCAACATTGTAACCTTGTTCCTTTGCAGGACTCCTCGGACTCTGAAAGTATGGTACCTAGGAAGTCTCGACATGGATTCCATAAGAGGGCCCTTATCCCCAGCCTGTGATGTCTCCTCACATGATGTTTGGTGTCCATGTTCTTGTTCTTGCTTCTCTTCCTCATCATCAGTATCATTGTCTGAATAGACCTCAATATAATAAGCCTTGTCAGTCTTGTCTTTCCCGACACACTTGTGCCCTGGTACCCACGGCTCCTAACAACTAAAACCAAATTTTTCCCTCCTTATATCCTTTCTTTTTTCTTCATCCAACCTGGGCTTCCCAGCCCAATCCCTCTGAAATGGTTTGGTTTTCTTTCTCTTTTGTAGGAAGGTGGTTTTGAAGGAAACCTTCACTTAGGAACAGCATCTTGGATGTCCTGAGTATGGATGACTGCATCCTACAAAGTGGTGGGTTTGTATACCATTACCCATCCATGTAATGGCGTTGTTATCCCCTCAATGAAAAAAATCGTCAAGCGTGCCTCAGATATGTCTGTCACCATCACTGCTAATATTTGGAACTCAAAGATAAATGCCTCTAGGATACATGTCTTCTTGAGTTGATCCAACTCTCGAAAATACATCTATGGGTATTTCATGTTAAACCTATCAATGATCCTCTGTGTGAAATCAAGGTATGAAGTGATGCCTAAATGACCAAGTGTCACTAACCCATGGTAACACCACTCATTGGCTTCTCCATCCAAATGCAGCGTGGAAAGATTAATAGAATCAGCTTCATCCATTTTGTTGAGCTAGAAATAAGTGTCCAACTTCTGCACCAATGCTCTAACAATGCATTTTGATGACCCATCAAATTTTGGAATGGTCACTTTTCCCAATGTGCAGTGTAACTTTATGTTTTGGGACATTATCCCCTTGGCCCCCTAGGCATGTTCTTTCTTTTTAAATGGAAAAAATCATGAAAGGACATGGTAGCCTAAAAATCACCTCTCAATCTTCAGTACTCCTCCAAATAAGCTCCAAAGGGTATATCCTAATCACTCTTCTCCATTCACCATGATGCATCATTATCAAGGAATTGAGGCATGGTAGGTCTGGGTGTTCTGGTGTACAAATGGGGGTGGCTCTGCATGGTGGTGTGAGAATGGATTCCTTCCCCATTATTAGAAGCCTTTTCATCATTATTATTTTTCTTGTCTTGACTCCCCATGGTGTTAACTTCCATCTTCCCCATCAAATGCATCATTACTTTCTGGCCCTTGGCCAAATCATTCAATGCACTGAGAATATTGTTGAAATCATATTCATCTTTGTCACTCATGATGTATTCAACCTTATCTACCTTATTTACCTCAAGCTGAGCTTCTAATTTCTGAATTGGTTCTTCCCTATCCAATGGATATTCTCGACTCTGGTATCTCTTCCTTTTGTGGGTGAAGTTTTTCCTATCCTCCCTATTCATTTATTTCCCAATTCTTTTAATTTTTAGATCCCCGTGGTTGAGCGAGGAACATGCTCTAATACCACTATAATATTTCTAAGCATTGTTGTCACAATTTCTTACTACTTTAATATTTATCTTTTTGTTTCTTGAGTGAAGACTTTCGTCAAACACTTAGGTTGTAGTTGCTTGGTGACTGTCAAAATATTTTTAGTTTGTTGTGTGACTCTTATTTGGTTTCATGTGGTGTTATCATTTATTCTCCACATAGTTTACATATAAAATATACCCCGCATTACAGCAACATTATATCTAATAACCATAGTAAACCTCAACAATGGCAGTGATATATATTTAATTAAATTCAACAGAGATATCCTCTTTATTTAAATCATGCAAAATAGTCTCAGAACTAATAATAACTCACATATTTGAGTTGATGCCAAACTGGAAAGGGGTTGTCCCTTGTTACAAGAGTAAATTTGTTGGAATCAACCCCTTGATCCCTTTGTTGTTGTCTAAAATCCTCCCACAGAGAAATGTTGCTTCCGGCATATATTTCTAAAGACAGGATATCCACAAATCTCAGGCAAATGAGGGTGCAAATGGATATGAATTGTGTCCATGCCTCCAGTATCTAAAACCCACAACAAGTACTATCTAAGATGCAAGGGAAAATGGCCCATCAATAGAGTAATTTTCCCCCACTGGTAGCAACTCATCCCCACACTCCAAACTCAATGAGAATATCAAAAAAGTGACCCAACACTATGAAGGCTATATCAAGGTCCTAAGATGAACACACAGCAATTATATTATGTTTCCCCATTGATAAATAAATATCCCAGCACTTCCATACAGTGGATATCAAGAAGAAATAGCCCCTACCAATGACAATACTTCCCAACAATGATATCTCTCTATTTCCACATCGAAATGACTCCTATAGTTTCATAAATGCATCCCCACTTGCTCCAGATGAGTAAGGTAACAAAACCATCCAGAAATACTCTGTCCACAAGCTATAAGATGCACTCGGCCTCTCAAGAGTGTACATGAAATGAAGGAAAATCAACCTCCAAGTAAAAATCAACCTCTACACTTCCAAACTATGCTCCTAAATGGGGAAAACATGATCTGGTTGAAGCACATTGAGAAATATGTAGTCATCTCTACATTAACTGACTATGGTGTATAGTTGCAACATCGAACCCAGTAGATGAACAAGGGTTTCCCAAAAACAATGTAGACTCTCTTCTCAAGAGCCCTCAAAGAACTTTTTCTCAAGTGAGTGAATGCAAGAATGATGATAAACTCCTCTTATCCCCATTTTTTTATATACTTCTAACTTGAGATTTTCTTTCCTTCTCTTGTGAATGTGGGATAATAACCCCACTTGACTTTTTTTTTGGTTCTTCATGTTCCCTTGATTATTTTCTACCCTAGCCCATGTGAACTCAATTAGGGTAGAGGAATTATCTCTTAGAGAGATTAGGTGGATGGGGACACTACATGGTCCTTATTCACTTCAGATCTTCGGCACTCCAGGACTCTAGGATATCAAAAATCCCAAGCTGTTCAACTCCCCCAGAGTTATACATGTCGAAGTGGTCATAACATGTAGGAAACTAGTGCTTTTCGGTTAAAATTCCCACTTACTATGTCCTCCCACTCCTTGATCGAATGGTCAAGAAGGATCCTACCAGATATTGATCTACAATTGTCAAGACTTCATCCCTCTGGGACTCTAGGATATTAAAAATATCCATTTTTTCAAATCCCCTAGAGTAATACTTTTTGAAGTACTTACATCATCCTTCCACTACTTGATCGAACAGTTGAGAAAATTCCTGAAGAGATCTTTGATCGACGGTCTGCGTGAATTCTCTACTTCGGCCTTCATCACTTTCACTAGTAGAGATGTTGGACGTTTCTGAAGGCCATAATCCTGGAGATGATATGGCATGTTGATGTCACTTATGGTGATGTGGACCCATGGTATGTACACCACATGTCACTTAAAAATGTACACTTCGGGGTTCAAAAGGCCCTAAAGGCATGTGACACATGTCCCAATATGGCACCCCAACCACGTGGCATAAGACATGTCATTCCCCAAATGGACGGTCCACATTAATCCACTCCAAATTTGATGGTATGTGTGCTTTCACAACTGCGTCTTTACACTTCATGGCTTCAATACTTTTCACCCTTAGAACTCCATGGCTTTTCCCAATCTCCAGTAATCGCTGAAGTGGCGTAGTTACGGAGTCCCGAAACTTCTCTATACTTGTACTTTTGATCTAACAGTTCACATTATTCTTAAATTCTTCCTTCAATATAACGGTTGGTGGGATTTCATGACATCGACCTTCAGGCTTTCTACGACTCAAACTTATTTACATATGAAGGGTCAACATCGGATGACCATGATCAATGGCTGAGAACTCACCCAAGATTCCTATCATATTGGATGGTCAGTGAGGATTTCATGACTTCGTCTTTTCATGCTTCTTCCTTGTCTCTAATAATCGTCGAAGTGGCGAAGTTCTATATTTTTCTATCTCTCGCTTAGCTTTGATCAACGGCTGATGATCGATCAATTCGATCTGATGGGGACTTAATATATCCCAGCCTCTAGCTTCACCTATATCTGATGATCCTTGTTTACCTGACTCCAAATCTAATGATCTAGAGCTCCTTGATTCAACGATTGTGATTGCTCCCTAAATTCAAAAGGGAACAGTCAATATTCTACAATCCTTTACAAAGGATCTATGTCTGCATGACGCTTTGTCTTATGCACGATCTATGCAACACTATCTCTCTTGAGCTTTAAGATTTCAAGGACATATTCATTCTTAACCATAATACCATTTCCAACTGTTCCAGCCCATACCAGTCTAGTGTTTCAACTAGAAGCTTTGATACCAATATGTAATGTACCCAGCCACCCACAGGTTGGGCATGCTACTTCAAAACTCGCTTTTGAACTAGTTTTGAATTCTAATAAATTTTTAATTAATAAAGATGCATGAAATATTTACATGCAAAGATCAAGTTTCATGCTACAGTATAAAGAATGTTTAAACATGCCATGCATAGAAATAACCAGTAATCAAACACATCAAAAATGCACATCTCAAAGATATTAATCAATACACATCGGAAATAAATGTATAAGCAGAGAAACACATGATAGAGAGCACTTATATTTAATGAAATGAATCACCAACTGGTACCATACCAAGGACATTCCACCCAACTGTAGACATTATTGTTCCAATATCAACAGTAATTTCACCCACAAGCCAGGGCTATGAATCAATAAGGACGGTTCTAGAATGTCACTCGACTTCCCAAACCAGTCAGCACTCAAGCTCTCATAGGATTCTCAGCACACGCAGCAATACAAAGTACACCAGATATCTTCTACCCAACCTACACAACCCAAGAGAATGTACCCCCTTCTCTTCCATGCAGTCCCTTAGGTTGTCCACCTCCTTCCAGGGCTCCAATGCATTTGATCAATAATCTCCATGTTGGGAATCTCAGGATTCGCAGCTGTGGGAAAAACTTAACACATGTCAATGCATCTCAGACATACAGGCATTAATTCATGGTTGGAATACACTAGCAGTCATTACTTCCAACAAAACCATGGCTCATATCCACAATTCATTTTTCTTTCCCAAGCCAAGATCAAAATGAATGAGGAATAAAGAGTGGGTGAAAGAACGAATGGAGAGAGAACAGAATGAACAATGTGAAAAATGAATAATGAGTGAATGAGTGAACCCCCAAATAGACCAAATATGGGTTTATATAATTCTTGGAATTAGAGAACCACATGGCCTTCCCCCGAGAATCTCATGTAATTTATATTCTCCATTAAAACAAAAATGGGTAAATAAAATATAAAATAAATACTTAACCCCTTAAGCCCCCTCTCTTGTGGAATCACAACTCCTATAACTCTTGTCCCTGTCCATCTAGCAGCCAGTGATGCATTTATTATTAATAATGATCAAAACAATACATTTCCTTGGCACATTGGCCTCTTTTAATTGTTTTGGCACTCTGGCCTTTCATAAATTAATAAAATAAATTATTTAATATGGGCTCAAAACTGGAGTATTACAGTGTCACATGTCAATGCTTCCCAACCTGAGTTCAAATAACTCCTACATTTTCTTGTCATAGTGCCCAAATAATTAAAAGAGTTCTTAGAGTGATCAGATACCATTGTGTAACGTACCCAGCCACCCATAGGCTGGGCACGCTACTTCAAAACTCGCTTCTAAACTAATTTTTAATTCTGATAATTTTTAATTAATAAAGATGCATGAAATATTCACATGCAGAGATCAAGATTCATGCTACAATATAAAGAATGTTTAAATATGCCATGCATAGAAATAACCAGCAATCAGGCACGTCAAATATGCACATCTCAGAGATATTAATCAATACACAATGGAAATAAATGTATAAGCAAAGAAACACATTATAGAGGGAACTTATCTTTAATTAAACTAATCACCAACTGGTTGTAGACCAAGGACGTTCCACCCAACTGTATACATTGATGTTCCAAGTCTCAGCAACAATGTCACCCCCGAGATAGGGCTATGAATTCACAAGAATCATTCCAGAGTGTCACTCAACTTCCCAAACCAGTCAGCACTCAATCTCTCGTGGGCTTCTCAGCACACACAACAATCCAAAGTACACCAGCTCTCTTCTAGTCAGTCTGCACAATCCAAGAGAATGGACCCCCTTATCTGTCACACGGTCCCTTAGGTTGTCCACCTCCTTCCAAGGATCTAGTGCATCTGTTCAAGAATCTCCATGATGGGACTCTCAAGATTCGCAGTTGTGGGAAAAACTTAACACATGTCAATCTATCTCAGACGTGCAGGCATTAATTCATGGCTGGAATACACCCGTAGTCATTACTGCCAAAAAAAACATGGCTCCTCTCCACAATTCGTTTTTCTTTCCCAAGCCAAGATCAAATGAATGAGGAATGAAGAGTGGGTGAAAGAAAAAATGGAGAGAGAATAGAATGAATTGTGAACAATGAATAATGAGTGAGTGAGTGAACTCCCAAATAGACCAAAAATGGGTTTTTATAATTCTTGGAATTAGAGAACCACATGGCCTTCCCCCAAGAAGCTCATGTAATTGATATTCTCCATTAAAAAAAAAATGGGTAAATAAAATATAAAATAAATACGTAACCCCTCAAGCCCCCTCTCTTGTGGAATCATAGCCCCCTATAACTCTTGTCCTTGTCCGTCTAGCATCCAGTGATGTATTTATTATTAATAATGTTCAAAACATTGCATTTCCTAGGCACATTGGCCTCTTTTAATTGTTTGGGCACTCTAGCCTTTCATAAATTAACAAAATAAATTATTTAATTTGGGCTCAAAACCGGGGTATTACATTCCCCTCCCCCTTATTTTGGCACTCTCCTCAATGCATATAGAAAACATAAATCAAAATTTCAAAATTTATTCAACAAGTTGTGGGTACTCTACCCGCATGGCATATTCATTCTCCCAAGTAGCATCTTCAAGACTGTAGCATGTCCACTGGACTTTTACCAGCTCTATAACTTGATTTCGGAGAATTTTGAATTTTTTGTCCAATATTTACATTGGCTAGACCTGAAAGTCTCCCTCTGTCTTTACCTGAATCAGATGCCAATCAATAACATGGTTAGGATCATGTACATATTATTTTAGCAAATACACATGAAATACATTATGAACATTCATGGAAGAAGGTAATGCAAGCATGTATGCAACTGGCCCTATTATGTCCAATATCTCAAATAGACCACAGAATCTGGTTGCTAGCTTTGTACAACTACCCAACTTGTAATGTCTCCATCGTTACGACTACAAGCGAAGCAGAAGTGAAAAAAAAATTGTTTTTAGGTAAGAAGGTGATGACAACAATAGTTTAACCACACCACTTACGACGAATGCAAACACACAATCTAAGAAACAGGCAACTATGACTCAATGCACTATCACCGGGGCAATTGGGCGAAACATGCGTAGAACAACAAAGAGGAACGACTACCCGCCTGACACAATGGCCTTAACAAACAAAGACTAAAACCTCAAGGCACGCAAACCAAATGCATGAAGGTGTTCCACCCATGCACCAAAAGAAAATTGACAACGCTCAACAACACTCACATGGAAGGCACTGACTCCAGCCAAGTTCTCGTTCACCACTATCCAATAGGGTGCGCCATGATCCCCTCATCAAGAATCATGTCGTCTCTAGGTGATAGATGTTGATACTGAGAGGGGGGTGAATCAGTATCAAGTACAATTTAAAACCTTTTTCAACTTATACTTAAACCATTCAATTATATCCAATGAGAAATGAGCAATAGTATAAGAGTTACACAAANNNNGGAATATACAATCCTCCAATATCAAGAGATATTTGAACTCTCCATCCTTGCCCCTTCCTTCCACCCAAGAATATATGAGAGATAATAAAACTTTACATTAAATCATGACCATCAACCAACCATCAAATAGAACCTGATAATGCTTCCTGAGACTTCTTCAATTTATGAACTTCTTCAATTCTTGGAATACTATGATCCTATAGATAATATTACTCAATGTATTCTCTAATACTTCTCCAAGTTTCACTCCTTGAATCCTCTCCAAAAGGAAGTTATAGAAAGAATGGTAAACTTTATTCAATTCTGGTTTATTCAGAAGACCCAACTTGTACAGCATGCCCCGCACTCAATATTTAACATCCAATTTGAAAACTCACATACAAG
>JASDQU010279849.1:2683-14780 GCA_032191745.1 Picea mariana
AACTTCAAATATAAATCATATGTGAATTTTTAGGGAGGGCTCCCTCCCACATCCTCATAATTAATATTTATGAGGATGTGGGGAGGGAGCCTCCCCAAACTTCCACATATGAAATCATATGTGAAGTTTTGTGGAGGCGTCCCTCCCCACATCCTCATATATCCCCTACCATTTTTAATTTTAATTTATTTTTAATAAATGTTTTATATGAGTGGGCCTAATGGTTAAGACCATTTATTTTCTCCTAAGAGGTCACAAGTTCAAATCTAAAGGGGGGTAGGGTATACTTTACCAGTAAAATCGTTGAGCGAAGGAGGTCTGATACACCAATTTGGTATCTGACTTGGCCTTGACCTTAAAAATAGATTATTATTATTATTATTATAATATATAAAATTTGATTAAAATATTTAAATAGTTTTTAATTTGTTCTAAATTTTTATTTTTTAAATAATTTTTATTACTTATTATTTTTTAATTTTAATGTAGTATTTTTAATTTAATTTGTATTTGTATTAAAAAAAAATGTGTTTTTGTTTGTATTTTGGGTGAATTTGTTTTTGTCAAATTTGTTTTTACTGATTTCTTTTTGTTTGAAATTCTTTTAACTTTTTGTTTGGTTTTAAAACAATTTTTTTTAATTGTTAAATAGTTTTTAATTTTTTTCAAAAATAAAATAGAAAATTGGATTTTGTTTTTTTTTTTATATAATTTTTTTAAAAGAATATGTTTGTGGATTTTTTTTCTTTCTCATTTTATATAAATTTATAATAAAATTAAATCAATTTAATAAATACTTTTTCAAGTAATAATTTATGAGTCTTTTTTAAGGATTTTTTTTTGTGACTGTAGAAGTTTTCTAGGCCACAGTTTCAATTATGTCGTAATTTTAACCACAAAACAAATTTGATACTATTACTAACATTTCTTTTAAAATTAAGGGCAATTTTAAGGTTTATGTCCACAATGGTATCGATTCTCAATGTTGCGATTTTAAACAAGTAACAACTTTAGGCACCCCCAAAAAAGGATGTTATCGGTAGCGCCATGTTTTTATTTGAGGGTTGATTCTCGTGTTTTTGACCCAAAAATACAATTTTTTTGGCTATAGTTCTTGTTTTGAGGTCATAGTTCTCGTTAAGTTGGTAATTGTCTTAATAATGGATAGTTGTCAAAATTGTGGTAGATTCATGAATAATAAAGATATTGTTTTCTTCGAAATGTAAGCAAATCATCGACTAGACCTCGAATTCATGTTCAGTGCACCAACAATCCTAGAATTCAACACATAACACTAGAAAACTCAATATTTATGTGACTTCCTTCTCTCTTTATGACATGATAGAAAAACAAATTTCCTTCCTGAAAAGCATGTGTTATGAGATTCTATATTGATCTATAAGATCATGATCATTTTAGATCGTCGACTTCTAAACCCACCAGATTGTAATCAAGGTATTTTCCCTTTTAAAAGGATCTGATAAACACTTTCCAAAAGGAAGACTCTGTATGTTATATAAGAAAAATATTTGTATGAGAACGATAATAATGAAGAAAGAAAATCTTGGAATTATTAAATTAATTGTTGTCTTTTCTAAAAACTTTGATCGAGATGAGTTGTTGTCTTTTCTATAAACTTTGATCTAGATTAGTTGTGTTGAGTGAAGATTTTTATGTGTTCAGAATTTCTCATATATTGAACTAGTTCTCACAGTATTTTCGAAGAAGAGACAGGGCCCATTTGTCATGTTAATATTGCTTCATTTTATTTCCATTATTATGCAGTGTGATTTATTTTTAAGTATTTTCGATTGATAGTATTTCAGTTTACTGTTCATGTGCTGTGAAGAAGAGTTTCTGTAGGTGAATTCATTTAACTTAACCAAATCAAGAAGATTCAAAACAGAGTACTGCTTCAACCTAAATCAAATCATTAGTTTGAGTGAGAAGAGTTGCAGTATGTTATTTGACATGTTATGGTCTGATTGGCTTATAAGTTGGATTGTAGATAACTACAAAGACAACCTTCCAAATTTATCAATTTATTTTATAATTAATTTTTTCATTTTCTATTTGGGTGTTCATTAACTAAGCAATATTCTTCAAATTACACCAAAACACATTATTGTTGAAGGAGGATTAGATTCTTGATATTGAATACTTAATGAAACCTATTTTTTATCATTATTACTAAACGAAGATAAAATTTAGTAAAATGATATTGCAATAGTTTTAATTTTTATTTATCATTAAAAAATCAATTTTAGTGTGATCGTGTCTTTATAATGAAGGAACTATCCTTACATACATAGCACTTCAAAGGAGCTATCCTTACATACATAACACCTCATAAGTAAATAGTCACTCCAGGTTGATATAGAAATGAAACATAATTTATGATACATATAAAATTCCTATCAGATATAAAATGCACTCGAAATTATAATGGGTGGAAAAATGTCTTAATCAAAAAGTGGGTGGAAAAATGTCTTAATCAAAAAGTACTTTGTTGGACCACGAAATCGATTTATCGATATGCCTCCACCTATTAGATATGGATCTCCTATATGAAAACTAGTTAATGTAGCAATTCCAATAATTTAAACAAGTCTAACAGGGATTCCATATAATCGACATTTGGAATGATAACATTATAGGGAACAAACCCTTGATTTATACACAAGATTTACTTCCTTTTAAATGTTGTATGGACTCCCTTAGTTTGAACAGTATCTTTGACATCTCCAAATGGACTGCAAATGGCCGGTAGAATAGTTGGAATTTTGGTGAGGTTCTTATAACGCTCCTTCCTTTATCTTGACAATTGAAAGTTCTTTTGACTGGGTGTGCTCGAAGAAGGTATTCCGCTACCAATCAGAGTGGTTGGGGATCATCAATTTACTCATTAAAGATGGGATACGAATCACAGTTGGAAGAGGTAACTCTTCCTCTTAAATCTATGTTATGGAAAAAGATATGGCACTCTCATGGGATTCCCAAAACAAACATCATTTTTTGGGATTTGGCACAAGGGAGAATCCATGTTATGGAAAAAGATATGGCACTCTCATGGGTTTCCCAAAATAAACATTATTTTTTGGGATTTAGCACAAGGGAGGATAAGAAAATTTGGGGAAAAAAAAAAAAATAAATAAAAAGGCTTTCATGGTCCTTCAAAATGTTATTTATGCTTAGCAAGTGATGAATCCACACCTCATTTATCTTGGGAATATAGTTTTACTAACTCAGTATGGAAACAAGAAGCTAAAACGAATTGAGCATTCCTTTAGGAATGTCAAAATCTTGCAAATATATTTTTGGAAAATGAGATTTTGTGTTTAAGGGGTCCTTAAAAAATAATTACATTAAGATAGAAATTGTTTCTAATAGATTTGTAGCACTTCTTTGTAATTATTTAAAGTCCATATTTCTCATATATTCCCCTAGGAAACAGATGGAAGTGGAAGAGAAGGCTTGATTGGACCAATTTAATATTGAAAGAAATGTTGATCAATTCAAAGAAATAGTAATTCCCATTAATATGAGTTGGCAGCTCTATTTGAAACAACAAGAGGAACCCTATTTTTTCTTCTTTCATGGAACCTCAAAGTGGAATTATGGTTTCTCATATATTCTCCTAGGAAATAGATGGAAGTGGAAGAGAAGCCTTGATTGGACCAGTTTAATATTGAAGGAAATGTTGATCAATTCAAAGAAATAGTAACTCCCATTAATATGAGTTGACATCTCTATTTAAAACAACAAGAGGACCCCTATTTTCTCTTCTTTCATGGAGCCTCAAAGTGGAATCATGGGGTGGAAGGTGTGTGGAGGTTATCTATAACCCTAGAGAAACAATTAAATAAACTTGTTAATGGAATTTGGGAATCTTATACAATAATCTAGAAAAAACTAATGGAATTTGGAAATCTTATACAATAATTTAGAAAAAACATATGGGCCATATCAAAGCTTGAAGCTTTCTCAAGCAAGCAAAATACAACAATTAATTATGTGGGGAGACTTGCTATTAATCATCAAGAACATGAAGAAAGGCACAAATATGAAAAACACTAGGATTACCTTTTTTTGGTGTCATATTCACCCGCTAACCTTTGCATTTTCACGCCTAAGTTATTACCATGTCTTAAGAGACAATAATGTCATGAAGAAAGGCACAAATATGAAAAACACTAGGATTACCTTTTTTTTGGTGTCATATTCACCCGCTAACCTTTGCATTTTCACACCTAAGTTATTACCATGTCTTAAGAGACAATAATGTAGAACTGGACTAGATGGCAAGCCAAGCAACACAAATATGAAGGACACCCACCAACTAACCTTTGCATTTTCACACCTAAGTTATTAGCGTGTCTTCTTTGCATTTTCACACCTAAGTTATTAGCATGTCTTGAGAGAGACTAATGTAGAAGTGGACTAGATGGCTTTTCACACCTAAGTTATTAGCATGTCTTGAGAGACAATAATGTAGAAGTGGACTAGATGGCGAGCCAAGCATCTCAAAAATAGTGGGGACTCTAATGTAGAAGTGGACTAGATGGCGAACCAAGAAACTAGATGTCAAATAAACATGAAAGCAATGGAGATTATAATAAATGTGTAGGAGCGAGCAACAAGATCTCCCACGGCTGTTCATTTTCTTTCATTCTTTTCATGCCAGATATTTAAATCATCATAGAAAGTGGCAATGATTTCATGTGGGATTATTATTCCGACGATGCAGCGGATCTTGGAGGGTATCTCTCAAGAGCCTCTATTGAACTACTTTCATCGGGGAACTCACAAGGGTAATTGTTCATTTTAGTTGGGGTATGTCCATAGCCTTGTTTGGGCTGGCTAATTGGGAGTGTTTAAGCGTAGCGCTTGGGAATATGTTTGAGTGTTTCTGTGTTATTTTTTTGGTACAAGTGGATCCATTTTGGTAAGGAGTTTCTACTAGTTGGGTGATAGGATAATCTTTATCAAAATTGTAAGCGACTCTAGATGGTTGGGATTGTGCTACCCTTTGCATTGTTGTCTTGGATATTTAATCTTGGAATTATGGGATTCTATGAAGATAAAGAAACAAAAAAATTCCTTAAGGAGGCTTTCATATGAACTAGAGGATGATGTTTCCAAGTCGAAGGATGTGTTGGCCTCAAATAGCAATAGTATTCATGAGGATGAGAGAATGAAGATCTTATTGGAACATCAAAGAGGACAATGTCCTCGGAGGATGATTTGATTTTTGTAAATAAAACTATTTTTTCTCAATTCCAGAGTTGTTATGATAGCTCAAGTTTATATTCTCCTATAATTAGAAACTGAGAAAGATCAATCTCAATAATAGTGAGGCCACAAGGGCACATCACAAGTGAGTCTATGCTCAGACAATCTATTTTCAATTTGATAAATTGTTTACAATTATATAGGCTATGATAGCCCCTAACAGTCTCCTGAATATGTGGATCTGAAAACCACCCAAACACTATTATAGCGTACAATAGAAATCTCTTCGAACAATTTCCTAAGTATAGCATTTCAACATTAATCTCTAACACTCCCCCTTAATGGAGAAATGGATTTAATACAAAATACATAACATGCCTACTGGTCTTTGTCTAAGCTAAGCTTACAAACATTACAAAGGACAATTCAGACAAAACCTTAAAATTTGTTTCAACTCCATGTATGAGTGAGTTTTTCTCTTCCTCCTTTTCCATATTCTAAAGCCTCTATGCATTTTCAATTTAAGTCTTCCATGTTTGCTGAAAATTCCATGTTTCAGCTTCTTATCCTTCATATTCTTGTTGGCGTTTATCATCAATCTAAAAATTATTTCAGATTGTGCATGTTTGTCCTCTTCAACTTTTTCTTCGAAAAATTGTTTGTATGTGAATTGTTGCCACATGCCATTCTTTGTTGTTTTCTCTTCACCATTGCGATTTTGATCATCAATTTGTTGCAACATGAGTTCATAATAGAATTTGATTTCTTCAAGGCTCCACTTAATAAAGATTTCTTCAATTTCAAAATCTTCTTCTCCAATGTCCATTGAGTTTTCATCATAAATTGACTCAATTTTTGTATCTGTAATGCAGTCTTCTTCTTCTTCAATGATCATGCAGTCCTCAGTAAGTTGTGGATTTTCAAGCCATTCTTCAAGGAACTTCAAATCTTCTTCAAAATCTTTTGGCACTGCATTTGGGTGCTCTTCTTAATTGTTGTCTGCTTCTGTCGGTGCTCTCAGCTCTTTTGTTGCAGTTTCAGTATTGACGTTGTCTACATCATCATCTAACACATGATTTTCAATTTCCTCTACAATATTCACTATCGTTGTAGATTCCTCATCATTCATTGTTTCAAGCAGGTGTCCTCTTACAGTTAGCAAATTATCAATATATTGTATTTCCTACTTGATCTTCAACCAATCTTCATTTGACATGTTCTCCTCATCATATATTATCTCAATGATAGTTTCTTCATTACAATCATCATTATCTACATGCGACTGACCACAGAGGGAGTCAATGTCTTCTACAGGTTCACCATCAACTTCAGAAGTTTCCTCATAAGAAGATGCAATATTTTCACTATGTTTCATTTTGAGAATATCCCATAACATTTTTTGATTGTCTATATGACCAAACTCATATAAAATAGGAAACAAAATACTTGTATCCAGTGCTCAACTAATAAGATATAAGGCTACTTTATCTTTTCTCATATCATGGGAATTGATCAAACCATCTTGAACAAATTTCCATAAATCCACTGAACCAAGTAATCATCCATTTTAAATGCCCAAAGCTTAAATTTTTTACCTGAGAAAGATGGAAATACTGACATTAGTCTTTTCAATATTTCACCAATCTCTTTATCATCTTCATTGATTTGATCTAGCTCCCCATTTTGCTTGTCAAACATGGATTCTTCAACCGGAAACAAATCATACTGATCTTCAGAATATAATAACTCTTCATGCTGATTATTTATCGTCATCTGTTTCAGCTCTCTCTCGAGCAGTTTAATTCTCCTTTGCTTACCCATTAAAGTAGCAAACAACTATGCATTCTCCTTCAATCCGTCTATCATGATGGAAACTCCAACACTCTTTGCATGGGGAAGCTTACATATAGATGCCCTGCATCAAAGGTGAGAACACCGATGGCCTGGTCACAGAATGAATTGAACTGTTGACAGATCGCAAACCAGTTCGTGCAGGCGTTTCCTTTGCGAGCCACATACACTATTGTTGTGGTTGTCGCTGCTCCCGAAGTAAAAATTTTCAACTTGGTGGTTTTTCTCTAATCTCCATTAACATAAAGAATAATATGTGGATTTATGAGTTGTAAGATCGTATCTGAAATCTCGAGCTCCTTTGTTGCAATCTGGTTACAATCTATAACTAATGGCATTGTATCTTGCGGGCTCCTTCTCTGCTGCAGACAAGCTCCTTCTACCTCTTCAAATATAGCTCAGCAAGCTCCTGGGAAACAAGACAGATCTGATTGAGCTTCTCAAAGACATCGCCTTTAGCACCCTCAGAGAACCACTCAGCGATTACACAACAACAAGGGATAGCAATTACTCCGCAGCCAGAATTACAATGTGTCCAACTGACGATAGCAGTGATCTCAAATTGCGCGTCTCACATGGGGCCGTGTATCCAGGTAACAACGATGTGGCACTAAATTTAGAGGCACCGTGCTCCACTAGAATCGAGGGACAGTACTCACTCCCTCAGGCTCCTCTAATCGTTGTTCGCACCAGTTTACTACATGCTTCCTGTGTGCTGCTTGCCATAACTAATTTTTTTGGTGTATCGTTGTCATTGTGGTATACATAGCTGCGTGGAGTGTTGACTATTGCTATGTGCATAGTTCACGCCTGTGTGCTGGCAAGTGGGAGTACTGTCCCTCATATTACTGCGATGTGAGAGAACTGTGATATGTTATCACTGTGATTTGTCACTGCGGATTGAGCCCTGTGATTACATCGATTTGTGTGTTGTGCCTATGGAGTGTTTGCAGCCTCGTGCTATATTTCCTGAGTGTGCTTGGTATCGGATACGACCGCCATTTAAACAATTATTTGGAGCTGGTGTATTCGTCATCGCTAGAGATGTTCATCGACTAGTGCGAGGAGAGCTGGGATTTGAGAGGAGGAATCTCACGCACGCTGACTGGTGTATTAAATGATGAATCTCACGCCAATATTCATCATTGAACTCAGCCACACTTCAACTCGCAGCTCCCTTCACACCAGTCGATGAACAACTCCAGCGACGGTGAATACACCAGCTCCAGCTAATTGTTTAAATGGCAGTTGTATCCGATACCAAGCACACTCAGGAAATATAGCACGAGGCTGCAAACACTCCACAGGCACATATCGGTGGATAATGCTCATAAAGGGAATGGTAATCTTCAGGGGCTACTGAGTGGAAGTGAAGGAGACACAAGAGGAAAGGTGAACCCGACTTGAAATGAACACACAACCTTCTGATCCGGCAATTTTTGACTATCCAGAATGCTTATCAAATCTGCATTCTACATAGCTGGCTAATTTTCTGTCAGGCAAATTTTTGGTTCCAAGTATCAAAGAAATGGAGGCAGATATAGAATATCCACGCAGCGATAGTACTCCACTCAACGCTCCACGCTCAGATCACGGGTACACTCAGATCACATGCAACACTCAGATACAATCTGAGAGACAGTGAATCCTGCATCCTGCAATCAGCGTACAACTCGCACGCACACAGCAAGAGCACGCCCTCAGTGAAAGAATGATGCTGGCAACTTCTTCACACCGATTCTCTGCACAAAACGGCTCAACAACAACAACGATCGGTTCTATCCTCAGCGCACAAGCGATCGACTATCTCCTCAGCGCACAGGTGTGATCTTCACCAAAGCTTTATCACAAAACGGATAAGGTCTTCCAGCGCTGATACCAAATTAAAAACTGAGAAAGATCAATCTCAATAACAGTGAGGCCACAAGGCCACATCACAAGTGAGTCTATGTTCACATAATTTATTTTTAATTTGATAAATTGCGTACAATTATATAGGCTAGGATAGCTTCTAACTGTCTGTTAAATATGTGGATCTGAAAACCATCCAAACACTATTCTAGCATATAATAGAAATCTCTTCTAACAATTACCGAAGTATAAAATTTCAACATTAATCTCTAACACCTATGTGAAAGGAATAAGCAATAGTGACGCAATAGAAACCAACCTCAATGAAACTGCCAAGGAAGCTAAAGGAACTAAACAAGTAGCACATGAATTTGGGTGATTCTTGAACTATAGGTAGAAATGAATTTTGCCAATGTGTTAGAGAGTAGTTAAATTGTTGGGATCTTTGTAAACTCTTCAATTATCATGATAATAATTTTGGAACTCATGGTAAGAGCTCCCCAGATATAATTGAAGCCTTAGATAGGATATGACCATGTATTGTATTGAGTTGCTCAACAACATTGTTTATTTTGTAACGTCAATTTATGAAAATCTTTTATAAAATAAAAATCTCATTCAATTCAATAGAACTCTCAAATACAAACTTGTATTATAGTTTTGATTATAGTTGAGATATATTTTTATGTAAATATGATATTGTAGTATTTTTATTTAAGTTTAATTATGAGATTTCTTTTATTATTTCTCTTTTTTTTTATTAGGTATAGACATCAAATTTTTCTTTCAAATATATATATAGAGATAGATTTTTTTTTGTGTGTTATAATATATAGTATTATTATTATTATTATTATATGTTTTTTGAAATTATATATGATGTAATTTTATTTTCTTTGGAAATAAAAAAGTTGTGTTTCCTTATATTGTCATAAAAAAAGTAGTTATGGAAAAACTTGCCACTTGTTCTGCCATACATATGGAAACCAGAACAGGTGGAACGTTGTCAAGATTTTGCTGAAGTCTACTACAAACTGGACTCCCTAAACTGTGCCACAACCTATCTACAGCCACCATGACTATTATGAAAAGAGAAACATAATAACGGTAAAAGAAATTATACTGTGGGAGAATCCGGATTGTCATCACCATTTGCAGGTCGTAGAGAAAACACATAATATTGGCAGCATGTTGGGCACCTGTTCTTGGTTGCCTCGCTTGACAGAGCATCAAAGAAAATGTCTAGGCATCGATAGAGGGTAGTCTGGCAGTGAAGATTCTCTGCTACATCCCGTCTCATTTCAAAAATTAATTGCAGATGCTCTTCTGAGAAGCACCATATGTTTGGCGACGTCGGAGATGAAGTTAAAGGTGGTTGAGAATCACCAACAGGTGGAATCTCTTCTTCCTATTCCGTGGTAGGAATTTATTCTTCGACAAGGAAGCTTTCCATTTTTGGAGAAAAATCACCTTCCAGGGAATGATGACTAGAAGTGAGGGGTAAAGTCAAAATATCAGAGGAAGAGAAGAGGAAGGAGTCTGTAGGTTTCAGAGGAGGAGCCTTAGGGAAATCTTCCTCAACATAAGCCATGGGTTGATCATCATCCTACCAATTTTGGACAGAGCCAGGTGAATTATTCAAGGAAGGACCAACAGGGTGAGCATGAGAAATAGGTGGCAGAACTTGTTCAATGGAGGGTTCAGGACAACGGTGATGAGCAACAAAATTGTAGTAGTTCGGTCCCCTCTTAGGATTTCCCCTTTCTCGAGGCATTGGGAAAGATGCAGAAAAAATGGCAATCAGGAAGAGGAGAGGATGCCCAAAGGATGAAAAATGAGAATGGGAGGGATAAAACTGAGTCTAGAACTAAACAATAACATGAACAATGAGACAATTTCCAATGCCTACCTTCATATTTGCAGCCAACTTGATAGTGGAGAGATCCATTAAGGCCAAGTTGACAACACAAAAATGAATTGTACTAGTCGTGGCAAACTTCAACTCTCTCTTTGAGTGCGCCATCAATGCTAGCTTACCACACAGGCACACCACCATTCCCATTGAGTGAATGACAATCATGTGGAAGGGACGGAGGGAGAGGGTGGCGGCTTGGGTTATTAACTTCCCAACTCACATGGTTTCCATATCTCACCCCATCTAGGGGAGGATATTCTCTATGTGTAAGCTCCATACAGTAAAGCAACAAGGGTGGTGTTGGGAATTAATGAGCCTCGATTAGAATGTCCTCTTCTTGAGATGCGACACCTTCATTAGCTAGATTATGAAATACCTTATTTAACTCTCATCACACATGGGAAGGGACAAGTGTGAGAGAAGGACATAGAAGAGTCTATAAGGTTTCAAGAGGATAGAGTGGGCACCAACTTCGGGGCACTTTGGTAGGATTAGATATATTGATGATTTTGGTGGAAAGAGAGATGATGATCTAGATTTTATGAGCAGAATGAAATGAATACGGATTATTAAAATATGCTTAACACAAAATAACATAGATAAAGTAAAATTGGTTTTCTATTCAATAAGGAAATAAGCTGAAACTGTAAAATGCAGTAGAAAACAAGCTTATTGGAATGGTGGCAGCTTACCTCTGAGAAGATATGTGACGGTTGCGCCCATTCATAAGAAGATGTTTACAATGAGGCTATGAAGGAAATTTACAATAAAAATGAATGTCAAAAACCCTAGACATCCAAAAACATAACCCTAGGAGATAAAGCGTTAAAAGTCATATGGGCCCTATTTTGGTAAGTTAGTACATCAACTTCCCGGGGTCATAACTTTTGCATACGATCTTCGTTTTAGGTGCACGATATCCCGTTGGAAAGGTATAACTGAGAAGAAAAATTTTTGACTAGACCAAGAATGTGCCATTGGTATTCACCTGGACCCCAAATCCCCAAAAAATGAAAGTTTGAAACCTGAAAATCTGCCAAGGTGGAAAAATGTTTTTCGAGCCAGTGGAATAGGTGGGTGGCCACCAATATCCACCTAGATCAATCCTCCCTCCTTAGAAAGAAACGGTCTCCATTGCGTTGAGTTCTCCTATAAGATGAGGAAATTTATGTTGAATTTGGCGCTGGGTGAGCCACTTGCCTTGGTGTAGGAGTTGTCTTCTTTGACGACTCGATAAAGTTGAATTCT
>JASDQU010279853.1:0-12581 GCA_032191745.1 Picea mariana
TCTTTGGCCTACAACCCCAAAGAGTTTCTTGGAGTGATAACAAATTCGCATCGTTGCTAGGGAGAGGAGATCGAAGCTTAGCTTCCCTAGGAGACGACATAGATTTGATCTTTGATGATATACAAAGGTTGGACACTACATTGGTTGTAATCATCTATCTAGCGACTCCATGAAGGACGAATTCAGTGGCGACTCCATGATATTCAAATGTCAAAATCATTTGTTGCTCCTTTGGCTCGGAGGTTTGCACCTCTTGACTTCTCTTCAGTTCCTGGTTTCCCACATCCAGTACCTGATATGTCGGAATGGGGAGATTTTCTGCCTAGCCTCAAAGAGAGAAAAGAAGACAATCCTGCAGAACACCTCATCAAGTTTCATGAGTGCATGGATCTATTATATCTACAGCATGAAGATGTTCATGTTTTCATTGTATGGTGATTCACGTTAGTGGTATTTTTCTTTACCTCCTTCCAGCATTTCATCATTGAAGGATTTTCACAAAGCATTCACTGAGCACTACAAAAGGTATTTTTCAAATGAGTTTGCATTTGATAATTTTTGTGATGAATATGAATTACATTGCAAACTTGAAGATGCAAATCTATAAAGAGCTCCCCCTCATAATATGCCACAACCCTTTATTGATCTTTTAGATGTTGTGTTTTTCCATCAACATGAACTACAAATGGATAATAAAGAAACTGAATGCTCTCTTACCATCCTCAAGTCTGATTGTTATGAATTCGAAGAATTGGTTTCTTTAGCTACACAGAGAGATGATCATAAATGTATACCTGATGTGGTTAATGGTAGCTTCAAAGAGTATGTTGCAATAGGGGACATCTATCATTGTAACCAAAATATTGGTGATCTTCGGATGGATAACCATAGCATTGATTCTTTTGACATTGTATCAAATGCCTCTACTGAATTACTTTGTCATGAAGATGAGATTGTCCCCTTTGAAACCCCAAAGGTGATTATCAGATTGATACATTAGCGGGTGACAGTCTCAGATCTACAATAGATTCTAAGGGAATCCCTCCACTTTCAGATTTGCAGTTCAAGAGAAATGGTAGTGACTATGAAGAACAAGATTTTCAGAAAACATCTAATCTTCAAGAAATACAACAAGAGGACTATATTTCTCCTTATGTATCTTACATGTCAATGTCAGATGAGAAGGATGAATATGATGAGGTAAAAGATGATATTTTTTCAAATCTATTTCAAGATCCTATTGTTGATGACTCTATGCTTGAATATTCATCTCTATCATTAGAAATTGTTCTTGATGTTCCCATATTTGATAAATATGGTGATGAGGAAGAAGACTTTAAGTCTTGGGAAGGATTGTTGACTACTAAAATTTCATCTAGTCCTACTTTTCAGTAAAGAGATGATCAGATATGTTGTCATAAAGATTAGATTGCCTCCTTTGAAAACTCTAAATATGTTGAACAGACTAACATATCAGTAGAAGACGGTTTCAAACCTACAATAGATAGTAAAGATAGCTTTCAATTTTTTGATTGTAGCACAAACGAAGAAGAGGATGATGAGGGCAGCTTAGAGTTTCCAGATTTGCAAAGACTGTCTAATCTTCAGCTAGAACATCAGGAAAATTGCAGCATATATGAAAAGGAAGATGACGAGCAGAAAGGTTCGGGTCAGAAATTGAGTTTGTATTTTTCTCCAACAGAGATCAAGCAGTCTACATTCAACATTGAGTTTTGTGAAGGAAAACAAGAGTAGCATTACAGTCAGTTGGATCGGAAACTCAAAGAGGTATTTCATTTTGACTTTAATGACCCTTTTACCAACTATTTGGAATCTTTGAACAATATATGTGTTAAATTATTTTTATCACTTGGAAATTGGCTTGATCGTCTATTCAAACCTCTTTGTTGTTAGCTATCCCTTCCATTGTTGTTCCGGTCAAGATCTAGCATGATGTCAGTAAATCAGTTCCTTACATGGCTTCATTGGAAACATGAATTCACCTGATAAGAGGCAGTATGGTTAGTTAGTGTAGGAGTAGGTAGAATAATAAGATCGTCATACCATAAACTAGATCTTTTTCAGTTGTTGAGTTCATGAATAAGAAGACAAGCTACAGGCAGGCTAGTAGAGGAACAGTTGCATAGGCCACATGACTCCATAGCCCAACAGATAAGTCGACTGGAACTACTTGTTCTTGGAACCTCACTAGGAGGATTCCATCCCCGAGTAGGAGCCAGATGTTATCTCCTAAAATAGCACTGTCATTTTTTCAATTTTAGGTGATAGGAAGAGGTCCAAAAAATTGTTTCTAAATTTTTTTTAGGTGTGTTAGATGGTCTACTTTCTAAAAATAAACTTGGAACAAGCATTGAAATTGGTTTTGTCAAGAAAAAGCAAGAATCTTAGGTTTTGGTCATTTAAGCGGGCCTGAAAAGCACTCATTAACCACCGAAAGTCGTGGTTTTCAGTAGTTAAGAGGCAAAAATAAAAGCCTAGTTAACTACCAAAAAGCTTTCAACGTGCAAAAAGAAAAGCCCATGCTTTCACACGAGCTAGCTGTCAGTTGGCGTAATCATGAAGACATAACCACCAAAACTCGATTGATTTGGTGAGGTAGGATGTTATTATTACATATTATTGGGATATTGAGGCTCTGTTGTCCTTTTTAACCACCATTTGTCATTTAATATGAAGGCTCGGCATAACACATAATTTTAGGAGTTTAATTCTCGGTTAATTGTATTGATTAGTCACATGGCTTATCGTTACTTCAAGTCCCAAGGGGATAGGCTCATAATAACTCCAGTTAATCACCATTTCAAATCCATTCATATACAAATCAAATCTGAAACTATGTGTATTAGCTATAATCCTGTGTTTTCATTAACCAACTCATACGCTGAAATCAATTGTCGTTTTTTCCAAGTGAAGCTCGAGTTCTTTTGCTGGTTGTCAAGCCATCTGTCATCCAATTCGAAGAAAATCCCGAGTCATCAGGTAGTCTTTAGAATCTCTCAGTGTTTTAGTTCAATTATATCTCCTACCTGAATTTGAAATTCTTGGCTAATATCCAACCTTCACTGTTGATTAAAATCTGTTGAAGATTGGGTTTATGCAAATCAAACTCTAAGTCACCCTATTCTGTGTCTTTTACCTCGACATACACTCTTAGTTCATCCTAAACTTTAGGTGTTTGTCCCCCTAGCTCGTAGATTTTTCCTAAATTGCAGGGACAGGTCAACAAACTCATCAGATGTCGAAAGTTGGGCCAACCCTCAGGTCTGAGTTAGATGGAACGTGGTATCTAGAGGCACACCCAGAGGTGGCCGAATTTTTCAAATAGATTGGTGTCTTTTCCGATTGTGAAAAACTTGCAGACTTTCATCAACATCTTTCTGAAGCATTTGCCTTATCATATGATGGAAGGACAGCTACTATTGGCAAGGAGGAATTTGTGGTTGATGAGGCAGCCATTACAGAGGCTACTGGCCTCCCAAGAACAGGGGAATGTTGGTTTAAGACCTATGTGCCTGCAAACATTGAGTTCAGATCCTACTTACAGCCTCGGCACAAGGATCTCATATGGAAGAAATACATACCAATGTCCTTTCTTGAGCCTAAATGGAAAGCTCTTTTGAAGGAAATCTTTGCATACATCACCTGTGAGGGAAGGTACAACAGGGTTATGTTTTACCACTTCAAGCTATTAAACCATTTCATAGGCAGGTCTCCCATCAATTTGCCTTTCTAACTGCAGAAAGCTCTCACAAAAATGGCCAGACAAGTCAAGGTGAAGCCCACCAAAGTGGCCAGTAGATTGTCTCACCAAGGGTTGATCACATTTATTATCAAAGAATCATTAAAGAAGAAACAGGTAGACTGTAATTACTTCTTATTTTGGAATGAGTTCCAAACTGATGTTCAATAGGATGAAAAGGGTAAGAAGTCTGCTGCCAAGAAATCCATCACTCCTAAGAGTAGTCGAAGAAAGAGGAGGTCTATCTCACCTCCAAGAGAGCCAACAGAACCATCCTCTACCAAAAGGAAAAGAACTAAAAGGAAATTACAGTTTGGTAAAGAAGGTGAGAATTCTAAGGGTTTAGTTGAGGGAGACAACCCCTTGAATCTTCCATACAGTGACTCTGAACCTGAACTAGAACACACAGAAGCTCAAGGTAAAGAACAGGTTGATCAAGTTGTTGATGACTACCCTAACCTGCCTACTCCTACTCCTCCTGAAGAACAGAGTATTCCTGTGGCTGAACCATCTGCTAGTAAGCCAGCATTACCTAGATCAAGAAAGATAAACCAACTATTGAAGAGGGTTTATGAGTTGGATTATTTAGAGAAGCAGGTTAAGAAGAAGAATGCATAGCTAATTGAAAGAAATGTAGAGTTGTATGATATGAGCCAGGAAGTCAAAGAAAAACATGATAAAACCCTGGAGAGGAATAAACTACTCATGAGGGAGAATACTAAACTCTACATAACACCTAGACTCTTGAGATTACAAATGAGGGAACCTCAAACTCCAGTAGCTAGGCATTCAAGGTTGGAAACCCTAGCTGAGCTGGCCACCTCTTTAGAAAAAGAAACAGAGACCAGTACACAGCATCTGGAGGTTTCTAGTCCTATAAGAGGAGGAGGAACATCACCAAAGGCACTCTAAACCTTCAGCAAATCAACAAGGTAATACATTTTTGCAGTTTTTTAGTTTTGGACAAAGCTTAACTTTCGGTGGTTTAGATGAACCTGAAAAGTGTTCATTAACCACCAAAAGCAGAGCTTTTGGTAGTTAAGGCAGCCAATTTTTACCACTATTAACTACCAAAAGATTGTCATTGTCCGATTTGTTGAAATTTTGCACAGATCGAGGTTTTACTAATCCAAATCATTTGAAAACACTTGTAATTGATAGATGTTGAATTATAGAGTCAGATTCAAGATCCGTTTTTGGTGTATAAGGATTAGAAAAGGTATCCAAGTTGGTTTTGGTACCTATTTTGGTGGCAACAAATTAGGGTTTTTGCACAACTCAGCAAATTTGAATTCTATCTCTTGGAAGAGTCATCAATCAGCCTTGGGAGGCTAGTCTGCACTGCACAAGGACTCTACTACCTCTGAATACCATCATATGTGGAATTGACCTCATCTTGAGGATCTTTCCCTATTTTTTGTAAATGTTGTTTTGACTTTCTATATTTAGTAAATCTGATCCATTAATTCAAGATCTAGATACTGTGATGTAAAAGCTATAAAGCTGAAAATAGAAGATGAACTCAAGGGTTCAATCTTGGATACTTTTTTCTACTGTACTAGAATATTATCTTGATAATAGAATCACAGTCTTCTTTTGCTTTCAATGTCATATTTGTTCATGTACTTCATTATTCTATGCTTTACTTCAGCTTAGCTCAGCTTCTAAGAACTGTTATCTTCTTATTAATCTCATGAACTTGAATTAAAGGACTTATTGTTGTCTTGTATGACCCTGCACATTGTTGTATTTGGTTATCTAGACTATTATTCTTCATACCCTGTTCCAATTACTTTATGTGATTATTGATTTCTAAAAGCACTGTCTTATTCGAATGCATGATAAGATCTCCTTTTCATTAGCTATTGAGTTATCCCATTGTTCCAAGCATACCAAATTTACCATATTCTTGAGTTACCAAGCATCTTTGGCCTACAACCCCAAAGAGTTTCTTGGAGTGATAATAGAACCTATTTGCATCACGTCTTATGGTTGGGTAATCTTCTTGTCTCTGATTCATACCAATTCCATGTGTCGCCATACTTTTTTGTCTAGTCGAAGAGTTCTCTTATTGTCATAACATTACATTATTGGTACTCGTCGAGTCAATGTTGCCAAGTCAATTATTGTGCCTCATCATGTTCAAGGGAAGTTTCACTTCAAACCATCCATCTATGATATTTTTAGTTTCCATTTCCCATGTCATTCCATACTCATTTGATTCACCATCTTACATCAAATGAGTCCACATTGACTAGGGATTGTGACATATGTTATTTCATGGTGTCGATGTGTATGTGACACATAGAAAGGCGCATATGACACTTTTACGATAGTTGCGACACTTAGGGAAAGGTACATATGTGTGGAAATTTGATGTGTAACACTCTACAACTGATCTGACGACCACTATAGCTCCTCCTTTATGTCTGCACTTTCATTTCAAATGAAGGATCCTTTTAGAATTTTCAAAGTCTTGGCCTTCGAACCTTCCTCTGCAAGGTTGCATGCTTGGCCTTGGCTTGCACTTTGAAAATATTACTCCTCCTCAGATTTGAACTCGAAGTGAGTTCTCCCTCCACATTCCTCACACTTCTCTAGACTCGAACTTTTCAACACTTTGGCTAAGTGTTGGCACGTTGTGTGCCTTTCATGGGTCTTCTATGCACACTTGCACTATTCTCCTTTGAACTTGAGATTGCTCAAATTTATGAGGGTCTCAGCCCTTTTTTTTCTCCAAATGATTCCTTGTGCTCTCTTGGCACTCTACGCTCTCCCTCTCAAGATTTTGGACTTCTATGATGGTCCTCAATGCACTCTTTGCACTGGCTTCACCTCCTGAAACCTGAAATCTTTAAAGTTCACTTGCGCGCTCCTTGCACTCTCTGTGCAAAAGTTCACTACTCCTCCTGAGATTTTCCTTCTGGTGTTCCCTCTTGGCAAAATTTCTCCCAAAACTTGAAATAGATTTCTCACGCACTCCTTGTGCCTGCTCAATGCACTCCTTGTAGAGCCTTCCTCAGAGTATTAAATAACTCTGGTAAATCTTCTTCAGGGTGTTCAACAACCCTGATGGGCACTCCTTGCACTGTTTATTCTGAATTTTATTAATTTTCCTAGTGTTCCCACCTAGCATGCTCTTCCTTGAACTCGAAATAGATTTCAAAATGCACTCCTTGCATTGGCTTCATAGAGTTTCAATACTCTAGTGTGCAATCCTTCCACAAGCCTACAAGCCCATAACTACTCAGAATCTCACAAAGATAGAGAAGTATATCTCACCCTGCAAGGTAAATATACATGCACTAACAACATACATAGGAATACAAAAACCATTCAAAAACATGCAGAAAATAAATGAACATACACAAGAAATCATGTGCAGGAAAAACTGCTTTTGTATTATCTCTTAATGTTCTATACAATGTTTACAAGCTCAGACTGTAACATAGTCTTTCACCTTTCTCCTCTCTTGATCTCTCTTTAATTCTCTCTCCTAAAGCATACTCAACTCCCATAACTAAAATCGATACAAAGATAATTTTACAAAAGGGGGGCTCCTCGAGCCTTCCCTCCAACTCACCTAACCTCATAAATTAAGTTGAATTTTATTTAATGTCCATCTATTATGAATTGGAACTAGAGCCATCAACCTGTCATCCATTAAAGGATAAATTTCCAATTACAATAGCCTTACCTGTTCAAGCACATGGGATCAAACTTCCTAAGCCAATAAATATTTGATTACATTAAAAATTTTAAATTAAGGTGAAATTTTGAAAGGACTAGTGCATCCTTCTTTGGGATTTGCTCCCTCTTAGTGCGTGGATGTGTTGTCTTTGCTGGTGCTTGAAGACATGGAGAGATGATACTACATCATACTCCCATGCTGACAAAAATCAAGAGCACCTTCTCATGGCTCCTTTGCGGCTTAAATCCTCTAAGGTCCCAAATATTTATGTGGAGTTATATGTCCACTCCTTTTCTATGTTGTTGTTGTTGCTTCCCTATTTCTTCTATAGTTCCTCTTTTGTTCATCTTCTCTTCGTTGAATATATCCTACACTGATTTCAGCATCAGCCTCCTCATATTCTTGATTTCTTCATCTAGATGGTCTACAGGCGAGCTCTTGTTTTGCATCCTTCTCTGCTAATGCATATCCTTCTCATCACACATATCAATGGGTAGATCAAACTAATATCCCATGCCAACCTCATTGTTGTTCCTCTTTCGTCACCTTAGTGAGAAAAATAGAGGTGCTTGCAAGCTTAGTTGGGTTTGCTAAGCAGGACAGCTACAAGGAAAAGGGTTAGAGAAAGAAACATAAAACAATAACTAAGAAATAAACTAAGAAATAAAACAACAACTAAATTGATAAACATAGGGACATAAGGACAAAATAAACAATGAGACCCATGTCACCAATGATAAGGCTAATATTAGTGAAAGAAAACACCAAGAAGCAAAAGGACTATGAGTCCCTTCTTCCTCCAAGGGAGGGCTCTTGGACCCCCACAAATAAGCTCTTCTTACAACTTTGAAAATGAAAATGAAAATGGTGAAAGAATTCTTTGCTAATCCACTCAAGGGGTGAGATGGATTGCCCAATGCAATGATCCAAGTATACTCTTGGCAAGGATAGAAGATTCCTCAAGAGAATAATGGCAGCATAACTTTGCTATGAATTCCTTGAAAAATGAAGTGTATCCATGGCGTTTTTATAGCATTCCTTTGGGTTATTGTCCAACTAGTTTGTAGTGTGTAAAGAGGCTAATTAGGGAATTTCTAGGTCTTTGACCAGCCACCCAGTCAAATCCAGTCCAGATTTGAGTGTCAAATCAACTTGGAAGCTGAACCAGAAGTGGGTGGGAGGCCGACCACTCTCATAAATGTGTCATTTCTCAGGTGCGTGGATTTTTGCGACAATAGTCGCGCATCATACGCATGTGCGCGATTACTACATTCTTGTTTTGCACATGTGCATGTGCACCCAGTGTCTTCATAGTGCCCTTTAATTTTTGCACTAGTTGTATATTATTTGACCCTTTGGGAATGCTTTTATGATATTTTTGGTCCATGGGTGACCTCATAACTATTTGGTGATGTTGAATTCCTGTAACCATTTGCAGACGAAATTTTAGTGATAACAGATGCCCCCTGATAGATGAGGTTAGGAGCATATGTATAGCCAAAATACATCAATGTTTCTTCTACTGAGAGTGATTTTGTAAGAGAGAGTGATAGTGGGATTTTCCAGAGCTATCCGTTGGAGGGAGAAAGGAACCTATAGAACCTGACCTTCCATAAGGTGTGTGTAGATAAATTGTGTACAAACGAGGTGGGCATGCCCCATGCTCATGTCATGTAACTCAAAAGGGAAATGAAGTGTTGATGTAGACAACTACAGCACCCTTAGGGGTGGTCATGATAAAGGAAGAAGACAATTCTGCAGAGGAACATACTCTGAACAATAGGTAGCGATATCTGAAGAAGTATCATGGATTCTGTAGGCATTGATAGCCCAGCCAGGTTCAGAGGTCTTCAGAAAATATAAAAAATAACTGCAATAGTCGCAAAGTAAGACCCACCATAACATGAGAAAGTGTTGACGTCGAATCTTATGGGGGTCAATGACAGTAGGGAGCAATTGTGGTTCTCCCTATGCCATCTGAGATCTCTCATTGGATAGGTAATGAGAATCAAGATACTGTCGCCCTTCTGGAAAACTGTGTTGATGTCGACAAAAGGGAGACACGACTCCCTAAAGCAAAGGGCTTCGTGAAATCTACGAGGTGAGGTTAGGAATTTGAGGAGGTACATGGTCAAAGTCAAGATGTATGGAGACTCAAGACTGCCCTTGGTTGGGGGTATATGCGAAGTAGAAGTGGCCGCAACCGTTCAACTAAGTCGAGTGTCAGGGGGACAACAAGACGTGGGATAAGTTGTGCCAGAGGCGGCACAAAGTGAATAAACTCAGAGGGTAGAGGTAAGTGGCCTGTGGGATACTCAGAGGATATGGACGATGTCAATAAGGGTAGATGATAAAGCATGCCCCAACCAAGGGTGACATGGGTTGCATTTGCCAAAAAGGGAAGAAGGTCGCCAAAGGTGACGACAAAAAGGTAATGTAAATGCTGGAAACAAAGGCATATGTACAATAAATAAATAAATATTTGGGATAAGTATACAACTACAGAAACGGGTGCCCCAATGTAACATGGTTGGCCTAGGTAGGGAACAATTTGCTTGGAGAACTGATGGAGGGTGGGGGCCCCATGGGTGGGTTTCTGTATGAGGTAGGTGAAATGAAGGGAGATTTGCAGATGGGCAAACTGATTGTGGATGAAATGGAGGGTTCATGATGCTGCGAAGGCACAGTCAAAAATAGAACCTTGAAGAGATAATCTGAGGGTCCGTTGGGAAAGCTAGAAAAATGAGGAGAAGGAGTATGTGGATGATTCGTGACATGATGTAAGACTATTGGGACTCCCATCCCTAAAGGGTTGTGAAAAACAACATGAGTGTCAAAGGTGAAAAAGGGTACTATGAATGGGACAACTCATGTGGGTAAGAATGCTACCAAGTGACAGTACCGAAGAGGCAAATGGAGGTGTTGGTACTGTAGAGTCAGAGGTGGGGATCCTAGAGGCAAATGTCAGAGGGTGTGACTGGATATGCAAGTGAGATTCAAAGGGAATGACTACATTCCAGTGCTAAGTATATACCTAAAGGGGTTGCATTGATGTATGATGACCAAGTACTTGCACACGTGACACCAAATACGTGACGTGAACAATATCTGAAGAGAATCGAACTATGAGCATTTATTTGATAATTTTTAAATATAAGCATACGTACCTGGTCGGGGTATGAAAAAATGGTGCCCCAGGGGCTCGGGATGAAAAGTGGCCCGGGGACTGTCGTGATGTAGATGATAGGATGTTGATCCCGTGGCTGAAGACGGATTGAGGAATGGACACCTGGAGCTCCCAGAATGGTGAGTGGAAGTTTGGCGAAAAGACCTATATATAGTTGTAGGGCCCACATTGCCACCTCATTTGTACTTACTTCTATAGTGACTAGACGAGAAGTATTCAAAGGAGATTTAGAGATTCTGGGAGGACGAGGCATCTAATTGAGGACCAGCGAGCTTCAGGTTAGAAGTCTGATCATCTTGCATAGAATTAGGGTTTCTATTTTTGGGCAGGGCCTGTATGGAGGGTCGTACAGGGGGTTTTATGCATGTGTGCCCCCACGTACGTGGGAGATCCGGAAGTATGCATGCACAAGTGCACGCCTACCCACCAGATAGGTGCACATGGGGGTGCCTGTAGGGGGGACAAAGGCCCGCATTATGTGCGAGCCTGTTGGTTGTATAGTCGTGCCTGTGTGCGCGGCTGTGTATTGGATAGGTGCACTTTAATGCACGCATGTGGTCGTGACAGGGGTGCATGAAGGCACCCCTGTATGTTGAGCAGGCGCGCACTCATGCGTGCATGAGTGCGTGACTGTGAAGTGGACAGGTGCGCACACATGCGCACCTGTGGAGTGAACAAGCATGCATGTGTGTGTGCTTGTCGAGTGAATAGGCGTGCAGGTGTGCGCACCTGTGTGTTAAACAGTCATGCCTTGGAGGCAAGGTTGACGGGTGTAAAACTTACCTTTTTAATGTTGTTTATGGTCCATTTGACTAACCTAGGACTATTTCATGTGGTTGCAGGTGATCATTGTGCATGATGTCGGTTGGTTGGCGAGAGAGGGATTGGTCCCAGCTGAGAGATGTCGTGGCTATTGAGGAGCCGAGGGTACGTGCTACTTTGGCAGCCTGTGGGCTGCTAAAGTTCTTTGAGTTTTCGTTGATACGGGCACAGGAGTATCTCCTACGGTTCCTTATCCGGATGTGGAGTCCAGAGATGCATTGTTTCATAGTGCGAGGAGAGCATATTGCCTTCACTGTGGTGGAGGACATATGTTTTTTGACTGGGCTCCCATTCCGGGGAATGCCCCTACCGGCGGAGCCGGTGCTACCTAGGGATGTGGCGCTAGTGACAGTGGGCTGGAGATTCTGTTCGGGGGTGAACTTTATGTCGAACATTGTTGTGAGCATTAGGGCGATGGATTCTCTAGCGCATCGTTGTATAGCAGCAATGATTGTGAGAGTGTATGGGTCCCTTGCGATGCAGCGGATCAGTGGTGGTCAGCTGGGTGTGATGGAGAGGGTACTGGCCAGTGAGCACTTTGCCTGGGGGATTACACTACTTGCCAGGATGGTAGGGAAGCTGGACCACTGTCGGTCCATGGATATAGGAGATTTTTCCTTTGGGTCCATCCTAGTGGCTTGGTTTTTGGAGAGGGTGCCTATGTTGTGCCCTAAGATTTTATTGGGTGCGCCTAGGGTGCGAGAGCTGTGACTAAAGAGGTGGTCGACTGTTTTTCTTCACCACGGTGGTGGTGAGGACGGCCACTTCTTCACAGCTGAGGCAGTGCAGGTGTGGCGGCAGATGTCGCAGGTGATATTGCAGTTCCCCTATGCTGGTGTTGACTTCCGGGAGGATCCAGACATGTTGTTACCTCCAGGGGAGGTTTTTTACCATCGAGGTATGTTTGTGAGTTTTATATATATGTTTTTTGAGATAGCATGACATATGTATATGATATAGATGTTGATATTATATGTTGTTTGTTTGTATGTGTAGATGTGGCACCTCGCGGGCGCAAGGTTGAGTTGCGGAGAGCGTCGTCTCATCAGGAGTTGGAGAGACCGCCACGGGGAGGACCATGGGTAGGAGGGAGACATCGGCATGAGGATGCTAGGGTGAGA
>JASDQU010279855.1:0-14780 GCA_032191745.1 Picea mariana
CTATTTCTTCCTAGATTTGCTACTTTATCTATCTATTGTGAATGGGTTCCTCCTTATTGAGAATTGACACCTTAGAAACCATTTTGGCATTGTTTTCAAGCATATGTTCCCATGAAAACTAATGCATTTTCTTGAAAACCTATGAAAGGGTTGCATTCTCATTGTTTGTTTCTTCATTTAACATGGCAATGAACTACTTTCACAATTAATCAAAGTCTCTTGTTTCCCTTTTCTTATATTGATGACAATACCATTTATAGACAAATATATTAATAAATCCTAGTATAATATGAATTGATAATTATTCCAAATGATTGAATTTATTCATATGTTATTGCTTAGTCCCCATCAATCATTAGAGATGATGAGGTATTACTACCACTTTGTATCTATAATACTCTCTATAATCTTTTGAAATCAACATAGGAATAACACTTTCAACTTCGGAATAAAATGGGTCATCCACCGTTGAAAAGTGGTCATGCCCAATCTCGTTGGAAACTCTTTTGCCTTATGTTCTTTAGAGAAGACTTTCATCATATTCATGAAAATTTCAATGTGTTTTTTCAAATAATTTCCCTCTCCAAACTTTGTTATCAAACTCATGCTTTGTACTTCAACTCTAAATAGGTTCTTCACATAGCCTAGGTAGAATTTATGGTTTTCATGTGCCCATGCTTGCAATTCTTTGTTGGATTATTGTCTCATTGAAACATCCATATGCATTATGCCATAGTCATTGGGAATAGCAAGAGAGTTCACTAACTGAAAGGTTAGAGAGAGCTCGCGGAGGGCACTGGTAGAGCGAGAGACTGAGGGCATCGACCAATAGAGGGAGCTCGTGGAGGGCACTAGCCAGGAGAGGGAGAGACTGAGGGCACCGACCAGTAGAGGGAGCTGGTGGAGAGCACCGGCCAGGAGAGGGAGAGACTGAGGGCACCAGCCAGGAGAGGGAGCTCGCGAAGAGAATGGTAAGTTGATACTTCTTTGTATTAGGCGTCAGATTAAGGTTCTAGTTCGAAAGGGCATGGGTTCAAATACCACTCTCAGCATACTTTATTTTATATGATAACTCTTTCATCTAATGTGAAAAAAGTGTACTACAATCAATGCATGCTCAAGACACAAGGATACTTCTATGTGAATAGATTAGGGTCTAGAGTAATGTAGATCTTATTTTTGAAATGTGGCTTTCATATTTTTCTATATATAAGTCACAACCCTTAGAATGGTGTGATGATTAAATGTGGTTGATGTGATTGCATAACTAAGAATGGTTGTGGACATGGTTGAAGATGTTGATGATGTAACTACCTATGATAGTCAACCTCATTGGAAAGAATAAGGACGAGAGGATGCTTGTTAATAGTTTGGATGAGGGATCATGTAATTTTACATAAGTCACTAGTGGATTAGGTAACATAAAATATGTTGACGAAAACCTTATAGGTATGAAATTGGTCATGTCAATGTTGCATGAGAACTGAAAAGAAATGAGGAAATATATGCAAGGTGAAAAGCATTGTGCTAACACCTTTCAACCAGAAATCATCTCCTCTGCCATATTTGTTGTGTCTTTTACATACTTTAGTATCCTTTTGGTCACTGTCCAATGTTCAGCCTTAGGGGTTGTCATGAATCTTGAAATGTGGCTGACCCTGAAACTCAGGTTCAATCTGGTGGCTGTAAGAGAAATTAGGCTCCCCATGAGTTGCCTATATGCTGATTCATTAGCCAATTTTGAATCAGATTTGGCTGAAAGTTTTAGTGCTACCTCCATTAGCATAGTTGTAATTTTATAATCATTCATCTTGGACCTCTCCAACAGATTTTTAGCAAACTTAGTTTGAGAAGCAAAAAGACAACTATTAGTCTACGAAATCCCTACTCCTAAGTAGTAGTGCAGGAGGTCTAAGTAAGTGATGCCAAAAGAAAAACATAACCCAAACTTTACCTTTTGAATTGAATGGACCTTGCTAGCCATGATCCTGATGTCATCCGTATATACAGGAAAAATACCAACTCGCCATCGTTGCTACACTTCACATTTTGTTTCTCACCTATTTCTTATTGCTTATACAAGACTTTGAAGCTCCAAATGAATACAAAACATTGTCATTTGAGAGGGGGCTTGCATTAAGGTGTCCATCATTTCCTGCACACTTATTTCTCTACTTGCGTTTCACCCTTATGTTCCCTTGAACACTTGAAATGGATTTTCTTACACCTTGATACTTGTCCTCTCTCATTAATATAACATATTTTCTTATTCTTTCCACTAAAGATAAAAGAAGAATAAAAATTAAATAAAAATATTCATATTCCATGAATTTTCCCCATGAGTCCATGGAGGTGTCAATGTTTTGTTGATTGAAGCATGNATTAACATAACATATTCTTTTATTCTTTCCACTAAAGATAAAAGAAGAATACAAATTAAATAAAAATATTCATATTCCATGAATTTTCCCCATGAGTCCATGGAGGTGTCAATGTTTTGTTGATTGAAGCATGAATATTGATTAATCTAGTTGTGTCATTCCACCTTGTCATTATAATTGTTAAATTTTGTTTGCTCCACCTAAATATACAAACATATTCATTCTATTTTCCTCATTCTAACATCAATTTAGTCATCCCCCCCCATGGATTTTAATTCATGATTTCTTACCTATGTCCCTCTCATATTTTATCTATGTCGATGGAAGTCTTGTGTCACCCCCATTTTCACCTCTCCTATGACAAGGCCAAGTGTTGTTCCTTCATTATTACTCTCATTCATCTTATGTTTCTTTAAGGGAATCCATCATCACCCTCCACGTATAAAAAGGTCTCCTATACATTAATTTGAGGATCTTTGTATTGAATTATAAGGTTATGTCATTAGAATTGTCTTCGGTTCCCCATATTGGAACCATTCTTGTACATTTTCTACTTGCTTGTTTGAGATTTGGGAAGAGACATGGAGATTCTTTTGGACTCATGAGCCCTTTTGAGGAAATAACTTTGAGGAGAGAAGGTTTATATCTACCCATTTCATGCAAGGTAACAATGCACTATTTTCTTGTTGATTACATAATAATTTCATTTCTTTTCCCCATTTAACATTGTTGTTTCATGTCAATTATATGAAATTTTATGGATGGGTATTAAGTAAATTATGGATTTTACCATTTTGGGCAAGTTAGTGCTAGAGTTTACCATTATAGAAAACATTAAGATTTTATTCGTCATCTTGTGTGTAGGTTTATTTCAAGACTGTTTCCTTCTCCTTCTCTTTCAACTCAAGCTAAATCTTTGAATATCTTGAATATATTTTCGAAGATTGTCATATTTCGCTCTTTCCAAATAAACCAACAAATATGAAAAGGAAGAGTGAGATAATCTGAGTACAATAATCTCCATTTTTTGAATCGCTCATTCATGGAATATCCCGTCTAGGCCCCTAGAAAGTTTAATTTAAAAAAAACCCGTTCCCACATAGAACAAGTGAAATGATAGTCTGCAAATAAATGAGAGATGGACTCTCGATTCTTCTTGCATAGTATGCACCAACCCGGTCCTACGAACCCTCTTTGCTGCAATATTTCCCAGGTTAATAGCTTATTCTCAATCATCAACCAGTTGAATAACTTGAGTTTCAGTGGGACTTCCCAGGACCATAGTTCTTTTCTCCATCCACCTATCTCTTTGTTTTTCTTTTTATTTTCAATCAGCTCATAAATATTTTTAACCAAAATCCTCCTGATGTATCTCTGCCTGTCCACAAGAGTGTATTAGTTTTTCTCCTCAGCTCCACGCCCAGATTTAATATTAGATCCCTGTAATTCTATCATTCTATAGCTAATGGTCCCTCAATACCCAACTCATTACGGGTAATCCAATTTTGCCCCATCACTCCCGACCTGGGCTCTCTACTCCCCTAATTGTTGGTGTTAAAACTTTCATTTATAGCATCTAAAAATTTCAATTTTGGTTTGAGAGTGCACATCAAACACTCTTGTAAACTCTTACTATCCATTTTTGCCTTTTTTACGCTGAAGGCTTTCTTTTAGGGGACTTCACTCTAGCATTTTCATCATCTATCCATAGTGTATGGATATATGACATGTCTCCGCGGTCATCAAACCCTCTATAATAACTCGCATCACTCTTCTTAGGCATCTGGTCAACCTTGCTCATCTCGCAGCTGGCCCTCGTGCTTGGGGGTTCAACTCTCTCCACCATAGATTCCTGGCCATTGTACATACTTACCGTGCTGGTGTGTTGCGAGGTGAATTTTTTGATCGGTGTGTGGGCTTCGCTTCAATTCCGATGTCTCTAGCTTGAGAATTCGCCCATAGTTGTAACCCTAGAGCGACTCCTGTTCGCCTGTATTTCGTTCATAGTGTCGGTAATATGGACGTGGGGGGTCGTGGCAACCATGTGAATGGATCATATGCCCTATTATTATTTGATGACGATTCTCTTCTTCCTTTACTGGATGTATTCTCTACCCCAGTAGTATTCTTTCAGAACCAAGGCCGAAAAGTAGTATGGCGGCCAGATTGTAGATGAAGCCCTGATTCTCGGTCCGCTCGAATGTACACTTCATGGATCTTGAGCTCAGGACCATGGACAACATGATATCAGGCCCTTACGGTCTGTTAACAGAAGAACAGAGAGTTGCAGGGTTGCTAAAGAATCTGTGCTGCAGTGAGAAGAGCGAGGTACTCCAATGCATATGATGTTGCATCTCAAGAGCATTGCATCGGATCAATCCTCCATCTCAGATTCGGTGAGCTCTCAACGTTTCAATCCGTTAAATTCCCCATTCTAGGGTATTTTTTTTTTTTTTCAAAACCTTAGTTAAAGAATAGAAATGGTTGAATTTCCAAGGGCATGTGTATCCATTGTCCTCATGTTTTTGAAATAAATTGTTGTCTCTTTAAGCCGAGGGACTCATTGACTGCAATGTTGTTGAAATTTACTGGTATCTGTCTGAAATGTAGGAGTCGAGTAGCTCGCTCTGCACAGAACTGTCAATTAGGATCACAATTTTTTTTTAATATGTTAAAAAATGTACAAATGTGGGAGCCATGCGAGCTGATTGGCTCCAATCTCCTGAATTAATGAGTGAAATTTTAGATGGTTAGACTTATCATTAATGTTGGGTATTTCTTTCGAGTACAAGGATTGACAAACGATTAGGGAGGAGTTTGGATATGTAATTTTTCATGCCTTAAAGACACATCTTGCTTGTTCTATGTATCTAATTCTAAACTTTCAAACCCATTTCTTAAATATCAAGCCCAACTTCCCCTATTTCTGAAAACCTTGTGAATTTGAACCAAAGAGATGGGGATTTTCTCTTAGAAGCATTTCTAATAGCAGCTCGAAGATAATTTGAGATGAAAACAATAGATATTATGGTAATGTTCACTAATGACCAAAGACAGGCCAACGAGACTGAATTGTCTATTCAGTATTAATGGCCAAATGGGGAGTGCTTAGGGCATCTCCTTTCTAGAAAATGACTAAAACAATCCGGGTATGAGTGTAAAAGTGAGGATGAACTGACAATCATGCAGTAAAGAATATATATGTAAAGCAGAATAAATAAAGCAAGCCAGGTCACAATGAGAAGAGCCAGTTGGCCAAGAAACCTCTGACCATCATGTGCTCCAGAGGGAGGAGCCTGAATCAATCACTATGGAATTATCAATGACGTGTCTGATAATGTGTTCTAGAGAAAGGCCTGGACTAAAGAGAGCTTGCTGCCAGAGGTAGGATGTTAGGGGTTCTGCACAAGGGTTTATCGATGGGTTAATTGGGCTTAGGGTTTAGGTTTTATCGATGGTTTAATTGGGCTCGGGGTTTGTCGATTTGAGCAAATTGTTTTGAGCAGATTAGGGTGATACAATCAGAAAATAGAGATCTTTGGAGATTGAGCACTTTAGTGAAAGAGGTTACATATAGTTTTTGTGCTTAGGCAAACAAGAGAGTTTCCAACAGATTTTTGTCCCCACAATTAGTAGATAGTAGTATACTCCTCAAAGGATAGTGCTCAACAGTCTAACTAGCAGATTTTTGAAGTTTTATTGGTGAATAACAGCCTATTCCTAGCAAATTTTGATCATTGCTAGAGGACAACATTTACATCCCATGGTAAAGGAGCACTGTAGTGGTATAATTCTAGCAAATTCTGCAAATAATGATTAGTACACAGTGAGATTGTGGAAAAGGAGTGCTCAACTACAGATGTCACACATGCATACATGAAGACTACAACAAGAACATCAATGATGAAGTTGTTTAGGACTTACTTTCATTGAGTTATGTGGTACTACTAAAGGGAACAGTAAAGTCATTGAGAGGGTGCACTTTAGAGGGTAATGAATCGGCATATTTTAGCATTTTAGGTATAAACAGTAGTGTATTCTTCAAAGGACAGAGCTGCAGTAAGTTGTTTACAGCAGATCAGAGTGTTATTTGTCTTGTTGGTAGTCACTTAGGTCATGCACAGTGAGTAAAAGAGAAATCAACCTTCCATCATTTTCATACTAATTATTCCAGGTTTACTCCAATTTTCTTCTACACATTTAGAGCAGGTCTACAGCTATACAAGGGCCGAGACTTGTGCATGCATGCTATTTATGGAAAGCTACCAAAAGGTTTCACTCCAATAAGGTTTAAACAAGAAGTTTTTATTAGTAAGCATATTTTCTAGCAGATTCTTTCATCAAGGCATACCCTTTGCATGTAATTAAGGGGAACAACATTGGTTTTGGAGACAGTACAGCCCTAAAAACAGTCACATTTAGCAAAGGGGAGCAATCTAATTTTCACTGTCTAGATTTGACTTCATTCAATCTTCTTTTCCTCATTACCTTGTGCATGCACTCTCTTCTTCTATTATTATCTATAAAGTAGAGTTGCAAGACACATTCACGGGATTAGACATTTTTTACACAGGTTATAGAAACACATCACTATCATCCTTTTTTGATTCTGGACTTGACAACATCTTCCACTACTGCCTGCCAAAAGGAAGCCCATAATGTACTGAAGTCTATGGTTTATTCTCTGCATCCTCATTAATATATCAAATGGATTCAACTATGCTTTGTTTTTGGCTCTTAGAATTTGTGTGGTTGTCTTGTGCAATCATGCTGCAATGATCTTTCTTGTCATTGTTATGCACTTATTTTGAATTGCACTTTAACCTAGGACATATATTCTTTTCAATTTTTTTCATTTAATTGTTGTTGTAATTTTGGTTAAGAATCTGATCTACACACTCCAGAATTTAATTTGTAGTTTAATCATTGTTCTTGAGTGCTTTCGGGCACTTTGAAAGTAGCATAAGTGGGCTGGTTTAACTATAATTTACACACATTTTTAAATATTAACGAACAACACACACATCCTAGGGACACACCCTTGAAATTGGAAAAGTAGTAACCCGAATGGAGAGGCAACTAGTGGTGACAGGTTTAGTTTGTCTAGAGTTTTCTCACTGATCTGCTAATTCTTCTTAGTGCGAATTCATGCATTAACAAGATTCATTGTAATAAAAATGAAGTATACAAATAGCTGAGAGTAATGCTCTATTTTGAATGAAAATCAATAATTACAATCTTTTAGAAAAAAAAATAGACTTCAATTTGCAACAAACCTGATTATTCTTCTTCTCAGACACATAATTTAATGGCCCAATTTTTTTTTCATAAAAAAAAATGGAAGAAAACATTTGAAGGTGTGCTACCATATAAAATTAGTTATCGGAAGATATAGATGTAATTAGAAAAAAGTAAGTTTCCATGTCCTCACTCCAAATTCATGCACCCATCTAATCAACCAATTTAAAATTAACTAGCTAATACACCATTCTTTGGCAACCAGTCTAGACTCTAAAGTTACATATGCAGAATAGAAAATTCCTCTAGAAGTGTATTATGACACATCAACGACCTCAACCAAATCTCACCACAACTAATAAATCTGAGTCTTACCACACCTCGACTATCAGACACCTTTCCGAAAGACAATGTGAGCTACTAGAAGCATGTTAGTAGTGCAGAAAAGGTTCAACACAATTCTAGCAATAGGTGCACCACAAAAAAGAAAGATGAATTACCTAGCTCAGAGCATAAGGTAGAGTATCAAAAGAGGATGCAAAGAATTAAACCATGCTAGTCCATTTTCAATCTCAAACAAATTTCATTAAGATAAGATAAAAAAGAGTAGACAGTGAAAATTACTATAATATAAATAGCCCCATGAACATCCGGTGCCATACAAAACATGGCTTTGCTTTACTTTTTGTCTTTGACAAAGACTAAAAAAAATATTTCACCTATTGCATCACCAAAGATACAATCACAATTTAAGAGCAGCTTTGGCCATTGCTAAAGCTCCATCAAAGGACTTGTTCCCACCAATAAAACCACTGATGTGAAAAAATACACAATCAGGGATACCACATTCTCTAGAAAGTTTTTCATCTCGTAAACCTCTCCATGATTCTAGCAGGGGCTTGCGGCTTTCAAATTTATCTGGTGAAACTGCAACTGCCTGCACTCTCCATTGCTTATCCCTAGAATCCTGTAAATTCACAACCATTGAAGATAAATATTTTGATTCAAGTAACCAACAAAACTCTTTAAATCATCCTTCATTACATTTTCCTTCAAACATCGCATTTATGTAATTTGTAATTTTGTGAAGTTGGCAACACTTAAAGAATCAATCCCGCATGATTGTTTTCACCTTGTATATCAGTTTAAACTTTAAACTTTAAACCTACTTCAGTGGCACACACTTTTTCATTACATTCAAGTAAAAGTATTCATTCCATAAAACTGGTGCAATCCAGAAGTTTCTTTTTAAATTCATACATAAATATAACTATTTCAAAGAGAATGAAGAATTAGATAATTGAGTTCAAAATTTCTCTTTATTTCACCAAACACAAAGTTTGTCTATACTGATATGCTTTTCAGAACCATCTTCAACACAAGGAGAAGCTAATTGGCACACAGAAAAGTGCATAACATGACTGGGAAGGTTCTACTAACAAAAACAAAAGAAAATATACAATATTCTAAAGTCTCTTCCTTTCACCTTGCACCACTTAATTGGCATTGCAGTAGTGACCTCTAAATTTAACATTTCATGCATACAAAAATTTCTCAATTCAAGGAATAGAGACCCATGCTTGGATGATTCTCATATATCCTAACATGTAGGCCATATCCTTGCACAAAAACAAGGAAAAAAAAATTGAAAGAGAATGTAACTTATTTCATTTGAGTAAATTACACATATAAATGCCTGCCAACCTTTGAGATTATTGACCACAACTTCATTCTAGATACTTGAACTAATCCTTTTCAAGGATCTAAATATAATTTTCAATTACAAACAGTAGGACTGACCCATCCTGTTAGGGACTGAAACTGACAAGACCAAAAGTACATATAAAAGACTTACCACTTGACATCAAAATGATAGATTTTTCTCTCATGACCCACATCTATAAACAAAGGTCATGAACAATATAGAAGGGGCATTTTGATCACATTTTCATCCTGTTTAACAATTTAAACTTGCAATTGCACTTGTAGACACTAGGATATTAGAGCCGAGTTTGCATTTTTGTCATTCCCTCACACCTTATCCACCACTCACCTCAATGGTTTCTCTTTTCCTCTTCGTGGAGACTCCAGATTTTTCAACCTCTTGATCTGGACCTATTGTTGGTTGTTGTCCTTCATCTTCATCTTCTGATGTTATTTGATTTTTAAACAAGCCAAACTTTGAGCTATGCTATGTTCTACACTCTGGACTTAGATTTGGGCATGGATGGCCAACATGATTGAAGATTAGGTAATGACATAGATAACGAGGATCTGCAATTTGCAAGTGAAGAAGTATCAGATCCATTGTCAAACCTCGAACCATCTAAGGAAGTGTCTTCTTGGGATTCATTTTTCTTTTATCCTCCTGAAGGTACTTGTTCCATCATAATGGCAGTTGCTTCCAGGTGTTGCCCCAGAAAAACATCCTACTCCTCCACAAGCCATTGATTCTACATATTGCCCATATATTCTTACAAGGACCAAGAAGACTGATTTCTAATTTCTCTTCACATTGCTTCTGTTCAATCTTTCAAAACATAGAATCACCAGCAGATCTAAAAAAATAGTGTCTGATGAAGTTATTACAGGACGGACAATAAAAATTGCATAAATGATGGATCCCATTTCCATAATCAGGCCGCTAATGGTGGATCTAACTATAGTCATTACAATTTCTATCTTAGCTTTTGTGTAATAATAGACTTTCACTAATCTCTGGATGAAATATTCATGTACTTTTCTGAATGTCACTTTTTTTCTTTTCAAAGAGGCTACTGATGTCACTGAACGAGAACAACTTACATTTTTTTTGGTGATGATGGATCAGATGTAGGAATTTCATGTAAAGGGCTTAAAAACACTTATGAATGCCATGGGCATCTGACAATGTATTTTTGTTATACTAATAAAAATACTGATTTTTTTCTTGGAAAATAAATCACACCGTGTTGACGGGCGAAATCGATCATCCATCAACTGAGAGAGTGGAACCAGTCCGGGGTTGTCTAATAACCCAAGCCGTTTTGGATGAACCACCCTGAAAACAAAAAGGTCCTAAGAAAACAAAGAAAACAAAAAACAAAAAACAAAACTAATCTACAATAACTAATCTAACTAAAACTAAATAAAACAAACTAATAAAACAAAAAACAAAACTAATCTACAATAACTAATCTAACTAAAACTAAATAAAACAAACTAATAAACTAATCTAACTAAAACTAATTATTAAACAAACTAAACTAAAACTAATTATTAAAACAAACTAAGCTAATCTAACTATTCTATATATATACTCTACTAACTACTACTCTACTAACTCTAACTAATTAACTATCTAACTAATAACTGAAATATAACTTATTCACAAAATGTACAATATCCACAATTTACAGATTTAAATAAAACCTGGAAAACTCACTTATATTCTTCCCTAAGACGAACAAAGATATTTTTGTCAATTTTATAGTTTTATGAATAGAAACAAAACAGAAAACTAACTAAACTAAATCAGTAATCTAAACTACAAATATATCTAACTAAAATACTAAAAGAAATTAACGAAAATAAATCACAAACTAACCTGGAGAAATGCTCCAGATTTGCCCTATCTATGATGATTGTTTTAGCAGATCGGAGGGAGGAAACCCACACCGAATTATCCAGGAGATCCTCGTAAACGATAGCTACAATGCTCTTCAAGTGTGTTTACAGGACAAACAAGACATAAAAATCACAACAATCATATGATTTATAAATCTCCACAATTAGATAAATCCGTATACAAAGACTTATACTAAATAATTCAATTGATGAAGAAGAGAAATATGTCATTCATAAACTGAACCAAGTAATTGTTGTGTTTTTAAATGTTAAAAGAAATAAGACATGGATCATATTAATTAAATCACATCATTCTGCAAAAGACTATGATAGAAAAAGTAGTCTATAATCAATTGTTAATGACATGCATAAACTTGAAACAAAAAATTGATATTATGAAAGCGAAAGTTGTAGCAGAACATCAACTTCTGTCTCAGTTTGTATTAGAAATCCAGACCCTGGTTCTCCCACAAGTGAGGATAATCCTTATTACAAAAATAATAAGTATTTATAAGTTTTCCATAGGGTAAAACCTCCCTATGGAATTTATCAAAACTGTTTACATAAATCTGGGCAGATATCCCAAGTTTAACTAAACTAGGAACCTAAAATAAAACTAAAACACACAAATATTCCCCTAGCCTGTCCAATATGTCCCATGCAATTCGAATTTACCTGAAAAGGACAAAAAATGAACAAGTTAGAAGGATTCTTTATTAATAAAATGATAAAAAATTAATCCTATAGACTAGCTACAGAATCTTGCGATTCTGTAGCTGGTCTAAATCAGACACATAATCGGCATTAAAATCTATTGAAAATCTTTTTAAGAATCAAATTCAATTAACATCCAATAGCTATTTGAAAATGAATCATTCAATTTGAAATTGTTATACCATTCGAAATCAAACAAGATCAAAATCAATCAACCGAATACAGAGATAGGTGTACTCTGTTTCGTTTGTTGCCAAGAGTCGGGTGGACAGAATCATAATCAAACAGTTTTGAAATCGTTTCATATCCACTTTGAAACTGATATAATCAAAACAAATCGCAGGCAACTGTTATGCTTCCTCAACAACCAAATATATGATCGAATCCAAACAAGATCACTTTTCAAATCGTTATAAATGTATTGTAATACGATCTAGGCCGTGGGCGAGTTAAACCATAACTGAGCCGTAATTGTCCACAAACGGAATCGTAACAAGATCAATCAATTAATAACAGAGTTCGTAATAGATATCAGATCATTTGTTATTATCCAAATGGGCCGACAAGATCGATTTACCTTGATCAAAATCATTTCTTTCAAACGAATTATAACTGGATTCGATAGTGATAACAAAGTCAATCAATTCGTTTTACAAATTAAAATCAAACAGAGCAGCTTTTATGATGCGAATCTAGCTCATGAAAATGATCAAACTGACTGAAAATAAACAGCAATCCAATCAAGTGGATCAAACAGTGAGGATTTAACATAGTCATAGCTAATCAAAAACCATCCATGATTCAGGCGTGAATATTGTTTGCACAGGTTTTTAAATGAAAGCATTGTTTCCGGAAAAACAGAGTCGTTCTTCCCAAATTGGAAACGATCAGAGTTGTATTTCAGCTTTGAAAATTATATAACACAGCGTACGTAACAACCAAACTCATGAAATCATTCGACGATCAACGTATACTAACCATAAGGAAATCAAATCATGATCGTATGCTAAATCTATCATGAAAAATTTTCTGTTTAAATTGGATACAAACAAATTCACTTGACAACAAACCATCAATTTTAACTCAATCAAACAAATCAAATCCAATCGTGATCGTATTCTAAATTGAGCATGAGAAACTTCCTGTTCAGAGTAGATACAAAATGAATTCAATTGAAATCAAACTATCAGTTTCGTTGACTCAATTAGACAAACGACCAAATCAAATCCAAACGAAAACCATTCAAATCCAATAAAAATCTATTAATGGCTAAACTCGGAATGATCAAATCGCGTATTCAAAATGAAATTCCATTTATTTTTAGCAAAGAAAAAATATACAGGATGAATACATTATGATAGAGTCATTTAAAAATGTAAACAGATCTATTCGAAGACCAAATTCGAATCATTATATTAACCCTGATCATTCACACAACTAGAACAATTTCGAAAATCATACCTGTATGATGAGCAGATGGCTTGATCACAACAATTTGGAGTTGATAATGGCTGTGGCCAATTCAACATTCTTAAAAACGATGGAGCCAGTTGTCTTCTACTTCTTATCAATTGCTTGGAGTTTGTCTCTTTGGCTGGTAAACACTGCAACTTGACTTTCCAGCGATTGAATTTTTGATTGGAGTATGGAAACGTCGATGTATTATCGTTCCAACCACAAATCACATTGGTCACAGGACGACTGTGTGGGATTTGAAAGTGTGGGTGAGGGTTTGATCATACTGCTGAGGGTTTTGTTAGGAAATTTAATCCCTGGGTAACGGGGATTGTTCCTTAGGTAGGGGGGAAGATTCGTCACGAAATCAAAAGGTGGCTCCGAGCATAAACCCTGTGTCTAAGGGTACTCACTGGCTAAGAACGTTCAATGTCAGAATCCGAATCCTCACTAAGGATTATAGGCTTTGACTCAGCAGAGGGTTTAGGTTTGTTCCTAGCCATTCTTGAAATAAGCTGAGTGTTCTTTCTACCCTTGGCATTAGCAGTAGGGTTTGCCTTAGCCTTTTTGCTCACAGGTCTCGTTATAGCCTCAGCTTTCTCAGTTCCAACGTCTGGTAAGTCAATAGCAGGGTCGACCAAAGGCTTAGGAGAGGTCAATAGGATATGGAAGGGAATGGGTGGATGGAATTTGGTTTCATTAACCACAGGCTTGTCAACATGGACAGGGTCTGTGTCATCAAAACCATTTCGAGCGATGAAAGCTCTCCATCTATCACCATGTAAACTCAAATGATAAATAATGATAAGTTTAATAAGTGCATGGTGGAACAGGCTACTGTCGGCCTTTTCCCTTTTAAACCTTTTCGACATTTTATATAGGCTACGATGGAAGTAAAAGGGCATATTCAACGGGTATCCCATAAAATTCATTAACAAACGCAGGTGGTAGAGAAACACGAGTCCATATCGACCTTCACAGGTCACGAATTGCTTGACTATTATGAAAAGGCGATGCCATCGTGGTTTGAGCATAGATATGGGCATACCTCTGTCGCAAGAGGTGACCTTTCGGGAGATGAACAATAATGTCCATGGAACCTCCTCCACTTTCGAATTTTTGAACTAACGCTGGCCTGTGGTGGGTAACCTTGTATTAGAACTAATAAACTTCTCATCAATTTCCAACTGCATGTAATGTCCCCACTTTGGGACATCATCACAGGGAAGAGATTTATGATGACCAGAGTAGCCAGATGGGTGCTAGAGCGAGTACAGGGGTATTTGAGAGGCATTGTGGGGTCCAACTTGCATTGATGATCATATTCCATCATTATGAGCCATTTCGCATAGCTTGGCTTTGGTTTCGTTGCATTCCGACAATTTA
>JASDQU010279857.1:0-14780 GCA_032191745.1 Picea mariana
ATGCATGTCCCCGACGAGGTCTGAGTATAGAAAGTTAGGTTTAGAGCTTATCTCTCTTAAGGATAATCTCTCTCACACACCCACGAAAACCTTAATGGCAGAAGAAAATAAAAACGACAGAGCAGGCGATTCTATCAATCTGTTGCTTGAACAAGCTCTCACGTGACAGAGGGACGAAATGATGGAGAATTTTTCCCACATTCTTCAACGCCTACCAATAGCAACAAGAGCATCTTCATCAAGCGACCACTTTGGAAGCACCTCTCCTTTCAAGGTACAATTTAATTTTGATATTACTATATTTGAAGGAAAGATAGATGCAGAAGCCCTAGACAAATGGTTAAATCTGCTAGAAGGTTATTTATCTGTTCACAATTTTTCCGATAGATAAAAGATCACTTTCACACTCCTTAAATATCTCCCTCATGTCAAACTTTGGTAGGAAACTTAATGGGAGAAAAGTTCCACAGAGGAGTCTGGAATATATGGGGCCGAGCCCACTTGGGATTTTTTTGTCGATGCGGTAAAGGAACAATATTACCCTGTTGGAAACTATCAAGACGAGTACATGAGATGGACCACACTGAGGCAAGAGAGGGGCCAAGCAGTTTCAGATTTCACCAATACCTTCCATACCTTGCGCACCAAGTTGGGTATCAAGGACTTTGAACAACATTTGGTTCTAAAATATCGCGGGGCTCTACACAAATACATCCAAACTGAAATGGATTTTCTGGACATCTCATCACTCGGTTCCGCTTATCGATATGTTATTAAAATCGAGAAAAATTTCAAGCACCAAAACAAACGGGAGTTCAGATCTGCAAATTGGAAACAACCAAAGTATGAGAAAGACGGCCCTAACAAACAGTCTCCTGAAAACAAGTCCAAGCCACAGGAAAAGAAGGGTCACGGGAAGACAAAGAAGGACAGCGGAAAATGGTGTGATTTCCACAAAATCCCCTGGCACAACACCGATGAATGTCGCTCAAAACATACATTGGTGGTCGAGATCAAAGACAAGGAGCCAAACCCTAATTCTGAATCTGATTCTAAAAACACAGGTAAAAGACAGATCATCGACGCAGAGCCCACAGTTATTGTTGCGACCGCAACATTTCAACCAGAAGAACTAGCCAATCCTGAAGAAGGGGAGCGCATTTTTCATTCATAGATGTGGGTGAAGGGGACCCCGCTTCATTTTATTGTTTATAGCAGAATCCAGAAGAACCTCATCTTAGGAAAGGTTGTCAAACAGTTGGGGTTGTCGACAACACCACACACACAACCATACAGCATTGGGTGGCTTTTCCAAGGACGATATCTTCGTGTTAGCCAATAGTGTCGATTGTCATACGACATCCAACCCTTCAAGGATGAGGTATTATGTGATGTTGCCCCACTGGATGTTTCTGATGTTCTCTCGGGCTAGCCATATATGTAGAAACGCCATGCTATCTATGAGTCTCGACCCCGTAGTGTCATTATTACTCTGGGGGGTCATCTCTACAGGATACCATAGGTAGTTCCAACTATTGTCCCACCTAAATAGTGTCTCAAGGTAGTATCTCATACTACAAAATTTATCTTTTTCACAATATGTTCAAAAGGTGAACAGAAGGATAATGCAACCACTACAACCTCGGCCCAAGCACCTTCTATCCAAAAGAAGCAAGTCGACAAGGTTGCAACAAAGAACAAAGATTCATTATGTACACAGTCATCTCATGTAGCCAAATTGGTTAAAAATGTCCAACCCTTCCAGCCACAGGTTCATGAAAACCTTCAACAAACCAAATAGCGCAACGTCTCCAGCAAGGCAAGCATCTCACCAAGATTCAGATTCAGCAATCGCTTTCCCATCTCCCTCGGGAACTCAATGCAATGGAGACCATTTCTTCTTAAGGAGGGAGGATTGATCCAGGTGGACATTGGTGGCCACCCACCTTTTCCAACTGGCTCAAAAAACTCTTCTAACAATTTTGGTTATTTACTATTTTTAGCAGTTTTTCGAGTCCTGAACTTTTGGAGCCGTTTTGATGCCTTAAATGACGTTTTTTGGGAAAACATGAGCAACATGGATCTAAGATTGATTTTTCTCAAACAAAAGTTGTATTCCTCAGATAGATCTTTCAAACGAGCTATCAAGCACCCAATCGGAGATCGTATGAAAAAGTTACGCCCTTGGGAAGTTGACGTATCGACTACCCCCATCGAGGCCTGCAAACCTTTTGGCTTTTCATTGTCCGGGGTTAGGGTTTTGGATTTTACTTATGTTAAAAAGGCCCTTAGAGCCTCATTGTAACAATCATCTTCTTGTGAATGAGCGCAGTGTCACATCTCTTCTCAGAGATAAGTCGCCACCATTCTAGCGAGTCTTTCACTCTGTATTTTTACAGTCTTTGTACATTTATTTCATTAATAGAAATCGTGTATTATTGTATCTCTATGTTTATGGTTTCATCTCTGATACATTTCTGCTATATTATTGGATATCCATGATATATCTATGCATTTCTTTATTATATCTCCGCTCTCATTTCGTGCCAAAAATAATCTGGATCACTACCTATGATTCAACTTCAGAATCAACAATAAATTCTTTTCTAGACTTTGTGGACCCATATTTTTTACTAAGAGACACATCCTGCAATGTGATTTTCTTTTTTTTGTACCACGACTTCAAAAACTTATTTTGCACATTAATATTAATGGTACCCACTGATTATATCCAAGGATATCCCAAAATATGAATGCAACAAATATTTATCCATACTGATCTTCAAATCTTTAAAAATTTTAATATTTTCACCCTCAACTTGTGTGCTTTGAATATTATTTGCAAGAATTTGCAGTCAATTAACCAATTGAACATTGATAAAATTATGCATGCAACTAGGGTTAATAGAAACAATAATCTTCTGCTTATGAATACAACCATGAACCTATAATATAGAGTTTCCACATGAAAATAAACCCTTGATGCTCTCTTCATCCTTACACTTCGTATGAGACCACTTGTCTAAAAACAAGTTCACATGTGCTTCATCAAAAAGTGTCATCAACTCATTATAATTAAATGAGTTATGCCATATGCAAGCATCTTCTTGGAATCCATAATGCATACATATTCTCCAGTGATATTTCCATGTAGACTTTTGATATTGTATATATTATTCAATACGATGGCCATCATCCTTTCCAATAAAAATAAGCTTTCTTAGAGAAATATTCAATGAAAACTAGGGTTTATAAAATAACTTATTATGCAAATAGCGTAGCTTTTTTCGGAAAAACCTTAAAAAATGGGCGAATTTAAAATGTTCATAACTTCACCTTCTGGACTCTGTTTCGGTTGATTTGTTTTTTGAAATTGGGTAATTTTCCGAGAGGAATTCAAATATCCAATTTTCTTGGCCAAATTATGCTCAGAAAGTTTCATATCGGCACCTGAAGTGTGTCGCCCTCTTTTTTCCCAAAAATAATCTGCAGAAAGAGTAAAACATTTATCCCCTTCTTTGGCCAAGGAAAGTGCTATGATACAAATTGTTAAGTTCTTGAATATATCTAACTATATACTTCATAAATAACCAATAATATCAACAAGAATAATCCAAACCATTCACCAAAATACTGAACACAATAAATAGAGAAACCCTTGAGGTAGGGTAACACCATATATTAATACTTAAGGAAGGGTAACACTCCTTAAGCGATGCTTGATACATTCACAATATTATTCACTATGTTTCATTACATTGCTTACACTTATTTATATATCTCTCTCTATCTCCTAGGAACCTTCTAGAGAGCCTTCTCACATTTATTACATTTAACTACCATAGTGGGCCTTATTTAATATAGTGGACCTAGTCCACCTTACATTGAATGACCACATTCTCATATATTGAATGACTTCCACTAATAATACATAACCACATTCCCATTGGAGGTACCCCATATTACCTCCCTAGGTATACTACACCTTATAAGTACTATCATTAACACTAGTGTTGCACCTTTGTTACCTTCAGCACTCACATGACCAACGACATAACCTTGTCATTCAGGCTTCGCCCATTCAGAACTTTTTGATCTCTTTTACCAAACTCTTTTTATCGCAGAAGAGATATATTCCTAAGTGGTTACATTTCATGTTGGCTAATTCAATGGCTAGCATTACTCTTGAAGTTCTCATATCGACCGTCTGGTCTAATCCTCGCACAATTTGCACTGTGATGAGATCTTATCTGTTGATCTCTTTCTCTTTGATCTTGATCTGACACTATGGAGGCTAAAACAAAATCGATGATCATAAATTAATTATGATTTGAGATGAACGGTTCTCCTTCACTACGGGACTTCGACCATTCCTGACTCCAGGACTCCGAGTTACTAGAATTCTGGAGTAGGAAAATTCCTCCAGAGTTTTACCTAATGAATAAGTCATAGAATGTCGGTGATCGCTTGTTGTCAGTTAACACCTCATGCTTACTCTATCCTTCCACTCTACTTGATTGGATGGTCAAGAAATATTTCAGAGGATCTTAGATCAACGACCAAACATTAATTAGCGACTTCGGCTTTCAGTGCTTCGACTATTTTTGTTGGTAGGAGAAGTTGGACATCCCTGGAGGCTGTAATCCCAGAGTGACATGGCTTGTTGACGTCATTGTTGATGTGACATTGGTTGAGTGGTTTCCCCATGTTACATTTATTCGTGAATTTCATAAATCTAATGTTCCAAGTATACCTTGACACTTGTCACTATCTGATTGGGCCACATGTCATCTTTTTCTTCTACCACATTTCTCCCTTCTGGATCATAGCTTTGCACTTCATGGCTTTGGGAGTTTTAGTTGTTTGGGAATCCTTGTAATCTCGGATTTTTCAACACTAGGATAACTATTCTTTCCCTTGCATGATCAAACAGTCTAGGGGAATCTTTGTTATCCGAAGCTCATTCTTTATTGGAAGGCTAGCCAGATTTTGGTGATTCTAGCACTCTGGGATATTGTGGATCCTTTCTACCTTCATTTATCTTCGAAGCGTCGAATATATCTACCAGCGTAGATATTCCCTTGTCTTGATCCAATTACCTTTGTTGACTACGGGACCTCGTGTCTTTGGCCCTGCTTATCCTATCCTTCCACTTAATCCAATGGTTGAGATAGACCTGAATTTTCTCCATGATATCTGATGGGTGATGTTCACTTCAGAACTTCAGAGGTTTCAAGACTTTGTGTCTTATGGGGTCTTCTTATCCTATCCTTCCACTTGGTTCTATATGACGATCAAGATACATACTAAATTGGTCTAACGATTGTGATTACTCCCGATTTTTGAATGGACATTTAGGATTCCAAAATCCTTCACAAAGGGTTCTTCTATGCAGGTTTTAGAGTTTGCATGATCTAATGGTCTTGGATTGTCTCAAAGTTTCTCAGTATGATCTAACAGGCTAAGATTTCTCTTGCACAATTTCTACATTGTTATCTCTTATGAGCTTTGATCTCATCACTTGCACTATGTTCACATCAATGAAAATATCACACCAATGTGTCCAACAAAAGGTTCGGGCTGTAGCCGATTGGCAGTGGAGGAAGCCATGGTAGAAGCCATTGCTATAGCGAAAGGAGATCATATGGTCTAGCATTCTTTGCAGAGCTGTGACACAAGCTTGTGGGTCAAGAAACAACCCTATCATGGTAAAGTGAGTTATTGGGAGCCAAGTGAGGTTGTGGGTGTTGAGGTCAAGTAGTGGCTAGGAGATTTGGTGTTGTTGAATCTAGATGAGATTGAGTAAGGATCACCCAAGTGGAGAGAAAAAAAGGATCGTGACTGAGTAAAGGTTGCGGGCCATGGTCGGGAGGTTGTTGAGTGAATCTTCCTACAATGAAAAAGAGTCTGCAGTATATCAAATGAAGGGGGAGACCCTATGGTTTGATGGGGCACGAGGAGGCTCGAGTAGGGAGCCACAGATGTGAGGTTGAGCGGTTGATCTGAGTGACAGTTGAGGACGTCAGCTAGAGTTGTAAACGTGAATGTTTGTTGTTGGTTGTGCAAGTAATCAATTTTTGTGTGTGTCAAAAGTTTGTTGCATGAAAAGGCTGCATGGACATGTAGTTGAGATAGTCGGTGGACCGAGTGATCCAACGTAGAGTTGTGTGGTAAAAAGTGACAATCGTGCATAGGATTAGCAGTTGTTGGGAAGTAGCTAGAGTTTGAGGTGGAGATCCTGGTTGCGAAAAGAAACTGATTCCACGGGATGTGAGTGGATCAGGCATGAACAATGACTAAAGTTAGAGTGAAGGGCATGGTTCATGAGGGTCATGAAGAAGAAAACATTAGTAGCCACCATTTGCTATAGCTATCATCTTTTTACAGTTGTGGCCATCAAGGAAGAGATCAATCATCGATTAGTGGAGTTTGTGGTTGTATGAGAGTCTGCAGGTGAGGAGGCTATGAGCGAAGATCGGCCGCTAAAATTTGCAGATCATTCGATGGTCAAACAACTCGCAAAGCTAGATTTGATGGCTATTTTCAGCAGCAAAGATGAACCTCACACTAGAAAAAGAGTCATTGACTGAAGAAAGGAAAACTACATGGGTGGCTAGGCAAACCATGGATTGAGTGATTGGTTACAATTTGCAACAGAATTCGTCGGCATAAAGAGGTAAGGGAAATCCGAAGAGCAGTCGTAGACTTCTTCTAGGAACGACAGAAATCAGCGTGCAAAAGCTGGTAGCGGGCACTGCAAGGGAGGCAGCCACGATTTTTGATTTGTTGGAACCGTGAGCTAGGGAGGAGTTGGTAGTGGGACATTGTAGCATGAAAGAGAGAGGGTCAGTATCCAACAGACAAAAGTAGTGACTCAAATAAAAATAATTTCGACGGGATGCAAATCGAGGGAGCTGGTAGCCGCTTGGACCTAGGAGACATGGGTGGAACTAGATCCAATAGCTACCAGAGTAGGTCATCAATGTTGTAACATCCACAGGGAGCCATCCTCCAAGCCAGCAAGACAATGTGCTTCCAACAGGGAATCCAATTCATGAAAGGGGCCACGAAGCCATAGAGAAAGAGGTAAGGGAAATCNNATTTTTGCTAGCAATGATAGAAATCAACGTGCAAAAGATGGTAGCAGGCGTTGTAAGGGAGGCAACCATTATTTTTTAGGTGTTGGAACTGTGAGCTAGGAAGGAGTCGGTAGTGGGACGTTGTCATTTATCCATGATATTCAGGAAGGATTACACTCTCTTCCTTGAGTCAGAGGGAAGACACAGAGCATGGTGGTACATAGACAGTAGTGCCACCTGTCACATGACTAGAGAGGAGGATGAATTATAGGAGTTCTCAGCCCAGGCTAAGGGATTCATGAGGTGTACACCACCATGGCAGCGATCAGGGGAGAAGGAAAAATGACCCTCCAAATAGATTTAGGTAGGACTCTAAGGGTGACTGGGGTACTCTTTTTAATAGGGATGAGAGTCAGTTTGATCTCATATGTAGCCTTGGAGGGTCAGGGCTACGGAGTTGAGTTTTATGGTCTTGGAGTCCATATTTTCTCTACATAGGGAGAATCTCTAGGGGAAACCTTTTATGATCAGCCACGGTGAGGTTCAAATGTACAGAATATGGGGGAAACCCATCTACAACTCTAGGAGGAGCAAAGGATTAGTTGGATCATTCTTCAGAAAGCAAGAATCTTTTCTTAGTAGACCCACATGGTGGGAGTGGTCCTAGTTGGATGAGTGGAGATACTCAGATGGCTTCAGTGAAATAGATAGAGGTAGCCACAGTATAGAGGAGGCCAATTATATAGATCCAGAGGGATAATGTCTCTCATATTCAGAGGGAGATACCGACAAAGATGTATATCATGGAGGAGGCAACTCCAGTGCTAGTACTTCCCTCGCTAAGAGGGGGTGTTAGAAAGTGTAACTTGGGAAGGTACTTTGACATTGGGGGTGTCTAGTAATGTGAAAGGGTCCATCATATGTCTAGACTATTTAGTAGTGGTGGGAGATGACTTAAGTCAATGTGATATTAAGTCACACACATTGATCTTGACTTAAGTTATCTAAAATATTGATTAAGTCCCCACCATCAGATCTAGATCTTGAGGAGAAGATCTAAGGGCCAGGATTAAATGAGAGAAAGGATAGGGTTTATAAAATACCAAGAGAGCCTCATTTCTCATCATCACAAGTGATTCTCACCATATGAGCCAGATACATAGATATCTAAGTGTGATATAGAATTAATCTAAGTTATGCTTGCCAGAGAGGGTCAATTTATGTCCCTAGAAGTCAGATCTAAGGAGAGTGAGAGGAACACAATGAGTGCATAGGAGAAAGAGGGATTCATGCTCATCTACTTGTGTCTAAGTGGGTAGGGTTGAGGAAAGGGTGCAAGGGATGGCGAGGGAGATAGTAGCCAAGTGGGTAGGTTATCGGCTACAACATTGTAATTCCTTCGATGGGCCATTATCCCAGGATGGGAGCCCAAGCATAATAAAAATCAGAACTGGTTTTCACGTAAGGGTTTTTCCAAGAGTGTTTACCCGGATCTTTAGTTCAAATGTGTTTGGTTTATGTTTTATGCTTTCATTTATTTCCATTGAGTAATTTAGTTGTGCTATTAATTAAGAAAGTTTTTTTTATTTGAGTTAGCAGTCGAGTCCTAGGTTACAAATTTCAATATTTCGTACTTATTGGAGAAGATTTAGTCATCTTGGTTCTGTACATTAATTATTTATTTCTCATAGGTGTAGAGGAGCTTATTGTGAGGTGAAAAGAAGATTTATCTAGTGAGTTAGAGATCAAGTACATTGACTTGATGCATTACTTCTTGTGGTTAGAGGTATGGCATGTATTGAGAGAGATATTCCTTATACAAGGGAAATATGTAGTAGAGATCTTGAGGAGATTCAGGATGGAGGAATCTAAACTGATGGCTACACCTATGATTACCAATCTGAAGAAGGTGATCACTTCAGATTCATAGTTGGTGGATCCTAGGATATACATGCAGCTGATAGGGTCCTTGATGTATTTAGTCAACACTAAGACAAATATATGTTTTTATGTGAACACCTTGAATCAGTTCATGGTGGGGTCGAGGCAAGTGCATTGGATCGCAATGAAACATGTTCTCATGTACTTGAGAGGTATAGTGGAGTATGGATTGAGGTAGTGGAGTTGAAAGGATATATAGACCCAAATTGGGCATGCAGTTCTATAGACAAAAAGAGCACCTCAGGGTGTTGTTTCAACTTGGGATCAACAGTGATTACTTGGTTCAACATGAAGCATACTTTCGTAGCACTCAGTTCAACAGAGGCAGAGTATATGGAAACGAGTATGGCTAGTTATGAATCTGTTTGGCTTCATGAATTGCTTACAAGTTTATTTGATAAGGATTTAGATCCTACGGTGATATATTATGATAATCAAAGTATTATCAAACTCTCGGAGAGTCTAGTATTCCATGACAAGTCCAAGCATATAGAGATCAAATATCACTTCTTTTGAGATAGGATCTAGAGGGGAGCAATGAAGCTTCAATATATTTCCACAGATGAGCAGGTTGCACATATTCTGACCAAACCCTTCAAGAAAGGGAAGTTTGAGTTCTTTAGAGATAGACTTGGAGTGGTGCATAATACCTTCCTCACTAAGAGGGAGTGTTGATTCTAGTGGTGGCATTAGACATGTATTTTCTCACATGTCTATGTGTCTTAGACACGTGGAAATCATCCAAAACTTTCTATCCCTAACTTTACTTTATTTAAAATAATTATTAAATTAAAGTGATTTTACTAATTAATTATGTATTTAATCAATTGAGTTATTTAAGGAAAATGCTAAAAGTTATCATGTATGCAATCTTAGCATGTAATCTAAATCTCAAGTGAGATTAGAAATAGATTATAACTCATGATTATAAAAGCAAGGCTAGGGTGAAAAATACACACTTGACAGACTTAATACTTGAGCACTTGGATCAAAAATGACTTTGATTCAACGAGATCTTGGATAGGTGGAGAAAGACTTCCATCCAGAGATCAGGTCAAGGAGAAGAGAGAATATAGGCAACGCAAGTGGGTTTCAATCAGAGGAAGCCACATGAGAATGTTTCATTGTATGAAGTTTTTCATACTTGTACGTGTGTTTTCTAAAGGATAGTCATGTATATATGTGGGTTTGTTGAAGGATAGTTGCTTACACCTAGAAAAGCATGTAGTTATGGTTCGTATAATAGATCAGACTTTGTCAGGTTTGACTACAAATGTATTTATCTTAGTGTCTCATTATCCCTGTTACAGGAGCCCTAATTTTAGCATAATAAAATCATTCTCATCATTGGTTTTCCCTCTAGGGTTTTTCCATGGGTATCTACTCAAAAATATTTGTAACACACCCGACCCCTAAATACCATTTCTAGAGATGGGGCATCAAACTGTTTCTTGTTCAAATCATCTCAAATCATCTCTATGAGGTCTTCATCCTCTTCTATTCATCTGTATCTTTCAAACGATTGTTATCGACTCAAAATTTGATCCCTGGTTTGCAAGATACAACCTCCTGAAGTTATATGGGCATTGTTAGTTGGGGTCTTTGGCGTTCGGCATTTAATGACCATTTTCTTACTACACACATACTCCCCGAAGTCTCGAAATATCTCCATGTGACCTTGGCCCTCCGACGATTGGCGTTTGGCATTCAACAAATCGATGATCGACGTACTACATTTTTGGCGTTCGGAAATCGACGATCGACGTTGATCGTCCCTCTACTATACTACGCCCGAAATCTTCTGAACTATCAGAGTAGATCCACATCACCATGGATGACACATGGAAAGTTAGTTATCGGTCCATGTCACCATGGATGACATCAGTGAACCACGTTAGCCCCCGACATACAACCTTCTAGCTTCTTTCAAATCTCATGGTTGATATTTGTCCAAGTAGATCCATAGATCCACGGATCTCGTTACTTCGTGACTTTGGGATTCAGATCTTACCAACTCCTCACATCGTGAATTCCCCAAAGAGCCAAATCTATGGACTCTCTAATCTAACGCAACATGTCCTCACCCTATCAACGGTTGAGATTCACTTCTTCGTTCTCTACTTCGAAGGTTTTCACACTCCAAAGACTCTTGGAAAATTTCCTCTGGAGTACCAAGTCGTCAAAATATAGGACCTCCTACCACATGGCCTCTCATCAAACGACTCTATTCCAACGGGAGACTTTTTACAGGGGACAAGTGGGGGCCACATTTCGCTCCATGACATGTTCCCGGTTAGTTGGGAAGTTAAGAGAGGTTCTCAACGGAATCCTTAGATCAACGACTGAGAGAGATCCCGAAGGATCCAAGGATCGAAGGTCTACGTCACTCTATAAATTCAACATTCAACATTGAACGTTGGCATTCGGAGTTCTACGTTGAACGTCCCAATGTCTTCACATTGATACTGCAGAATACCCAAAATTTTGGATAGTCGTTGATTTGCAGACACATGTCCCTCTATTATCAACATTCCATATTAAGTTAGCAACTCCGACATTCGAGAGTTTTAGTGCCAGGCCACTCCTATTCTCCTGAAGTGGAAATTCACCGAAGTACTTAACGCTTCCCTTCCTAAGTTCCATCTAATGGCTGAGAGATATCTCCGCTAGATCCCCAGATATACGACCCTCATCAAATCATGACTCTGGCCTTCGGTTGTTTTTGAGGGTTGTGGAATCATAAGTCCCAAAGTCCTAAAGCCAAAGTAGCTTCACTCTTGTCGGGCTTAGTGAGGGGTTTTCAACCCTCGGTCATATGGGATCATACTTGGATTCTAAAATACACTCAGCTCTTAGTCGAGACTTGATTAAGGCAATGGGTATGAGCCCTCAGTCACATGGGTGGAGGGTATGAAGGAACTCCCCTCTCCCACAGAGTTGAACTTGACATTTCTATCGAGGTAAACTCAAAAGTTCGGTAGGACTTAAACGTTTCAGTTAATCCTACCCTGACTCTCCTGCGGATTCACATCCCATAACTCTCTAGTGGCTAACTGAGGTAAATCAAAAACCATGTAAAAATAGCAGTTTACAAAAGCAAAAATGAGCATTTCTAATAATTTTTCAAACACTACAAGACTTAACCATAAACAGCGACATTCAATCATCGCATTCAATGTGTTACAGAGAGTATGAAAATACTTATCAGAACTGGAAAATGTGAAGTGGTTGTTGAAAGGGGTGTCTATTTCCACCCAACCATAGGTACATCCACTCCTAACAGATTTGTCATTGGCCACCCCCGAGCTAGACCATGATGCTCTGAGAAAGATTCTTTCTCCTTGCTCCACGATAGTTAGGGACGGAGGTTACTCTCCTCCTCCCATGGGATCTTGGCAACTGGATTCCTCTGCACCAAGAAAGGAGTTCTGTGCAAGCACTTCCTCAGTCACTCTTCAACCTCGTTTATCATCTTGTCGTGATATCCTAGCCATGGCTTCTTACAGCCAAAACAAAATTTATTCTTATCTTTTCTCTCAACTCTTGAGTCTAAACATGCTCTCCTCTCTTCTAGAGAATGTTCTTTCTACTCTGCTTTCTTGCAGATTTGTCTTTGTCCCTCGAATTACTTCCTTTATTTCCTTCCCCAAAAAGGTTGTGTGTGTTGGAATCCCCAAATCTTGGTCAGGCTTGGAGGCCTTACAGATGGGTACCCTACCCCATCTCCTCATTAACTCTTGAGAATGGATTTCCAACTACCAACATGAATGGTAATTCTTTTATGGGTCAAAGGATTATTGAGTAATTACACCTAGTAGGTACTGGTTTGGTGAGGGTCATCTCAACCATTCTTGGTTTCCCTCACCATATATCTCATAACATCCATGGTCTATCTTGGAGAACTCCCCCACTTTCAACAGTTGTGGAACACATATCCAATTTCTATAAATAACAGAAAATTCATACATTGACCCTTTTATACGAGGTTCATGAAATCAAACATTCACACATATTTAGTCTTCCATAGTCTTTTGTCCAGTTATAGTTATAATTACAAATTGGTGGAAACAAGGGTATTACAATCCCCTCCCCCTTAAACTAACATCATCCTCAATTTTCTATCTTTCGATGTGATTTGTGTGTATAGAAGTAAACAAAAATGGATATGCATGTTTCATGGCTTCCTCCATTTCTCATGTAGCCCCATCTGGGCCAAAGTGTTTCCACTGCACCTTGACTTGTGAAATGGTTTTTCTCATGAGTGGGGTTTCCTTCCTGTCTATTATGCATTGAGGTTTTGGTAGGAATTCTCCCTTGGGTTCCACCTGAATCACAGACCAGTCAATAATATGATTAGAATCATGTACATACTTCTTTAATAAATAAACATGGAAAACATTATGTTCCTTCACTGTGGGAGGAAGTGCTAGCCGATAGGCTATTGGTTCCACTCTATCCAAAACTTCAAAGGGTCCACAGTATCGAGGTTACAACTTGGCACAGGCTCCCATCCTCAAAGATCTTTTCCTGGGTCTAACTCGGAGATACACATGATCCCCTGCTTTGAACTCTCTAGGAGTCCTTTTCATGTTTGCATAGTTATTTTGTCTATCCTGGGATATCTTTAGATTTTGTCGAATCTGAGTTACTTGTTGTTCCATTTCCTTTAACATATCTAGCTCGATTGTGACTATGTCTACTAGGTTGTTCCAGCTGATCGGAATGTTGCATTGTCTTCCATAGAGGGCTTCAAAAGGGCTCATTTTCAACGACTCTTGATCGCCATTGTTGTAGGAAAATTATACCAGTAGTAGGTAGTCTTCCCACTTCTAGGGTTGATGCATTACATGCATCCTTAACATGTCCTCCAATAATTGGCTTACCCTCTCTGTCCATCCATTAGTTTGAGGGTGATGGGCTATACTGAATAGCAATTTTGTTTCAAAACTGGCAAACAAAGATTTCCAAAAGTTTGAAGTAAATTTTGTGTCTTTGTTGGATATAATTTCCTTAGGCATTCCATGTAGTCTAAATATCTCTTTCATGAAAATACTGGCAATATGTATTTCCTTGAAATTTGACTTGACGGAAATGAAGTGAGTAGCCTTGCTCAGTTTGTCCACAACTACCATGATGGCATCATTCTGTTAGGTTGATTTTGGTAACCCTGTGATGAAATCCATGGAGATGGTTTCCCATTTCCATTCTGGAATTGATAGGGGTTGCAACAAACCTATTGGGTGTCAGTTCTCTACCTTAACTTTTTGACATTCTAGACACTTAGCTAAGTAATCAGTTATGTCCTTTTTCAGTCTGGACCAATAAAATAGTCTCCTAGTGGTCGTGATCATTTTTTTATAACCAGGGTGACCAGTATATGGTATTTTGTGTAGTTCATCCATTATGAACCTCTTCAAGTCATCATGACTCGAAATATACAATCTACCTTTGTAAGTTAGCAGACCATCATTAAACATCTGATAACCTTCATACTTCATCCCTGTGGTCTCTTGCTTTAGGTATGATCTGACGGTCTTGAAAAATGCATCTATTTCTTGTGCACTTTTGACTCTCTCCTTCATGTCTGAGTCACTGGCGCTTACAACTTCCAAGTGAACCAATTCCATGCTTCTACTAAGGGCATCAACCACCCTATTCTCCTTTCCTTTGATATGTTTGATTTCAAAATCAAACTCACTAAGGAGAGCCATCCACCTAGCTTGTCTAACATTGAGTTTTGTTTGGTCAAACAAATATATC